>SJYC01071535.1:0-11469 GCA_006408675.1 Madoqua kirkii
TTCATGTCAATGTATGGCAAAACCAATACAATATTGTAAAGTAATTAGCCTCCAAAAAAAATCAATTAATTTTTTTTTAAAGTTCTTGTTGTGCATAAGCTTACATGGTCTTACAGGTGAGGAGTACAAGATACTGTGTTCTTGGATAGTTGCTGGGCCTCTTGATGAGATAAAGATGTGGGGCCTCTAGTTCCTATCCTGTGTCTCTCTGTACAGTTGAATATAATAGTATTTGATCAAGGTCTACTGCATTTTGTAAATGCGACAGTGAATTCAGACCTGTACTCAGCACTGTATTGTACTGCTAAAATTAAGAATAGTTATAACATGTAAATTAAACAAGAACTGACTGTATAGTCCAGGAAACTATATGTAATATTTTCTAATAACCTAGATGGGAAAAGAATCTTAAAAACAATAAATATGTATATTCAATTAATCCTTACATTGTTGTTAAATTGGAATGACTAGCCCTATTTTAGAGATGAAATTTAACACTTAAATAGTCATCAAGTAGTAATTACAAACTGGCTTTTTAATTATAAACCTTATGTCATGCTTCTCCCTAATGGCAAAGTTTAGTAAGTTTAGGTTATCTTATTTTTTAAAAAAATCACAAACTAATATCTGTCAGTTTAATATATGTTTCCCAGATCTGTTCTGTTTGTATTTATAAACTGCATTAGCTGTCAATTGTCTAAAATTGGGGAATTCCACTTTAAAATCTGAATTTCTAGCTGGTAGTGAATAATCACATCTTGCAACCCAGAGCTCACCATCTTAGAATGTGCTGGACCTGAGTAGTAATTGTTTCTTTTAGACAAAACCCTTAAATACACCACAGCTCTCATTATTTGAAAGTAGCAGTTACCACCCATCATTTTATACCTAGCCCAAGTAAGACTCAGGTACCCATTATATTTCTTCTTGGCCGCTGTAGACTATGAACTGATACAATAACCTGAGATATTATTTTTTGGATTTCTGCCATAACAAATTACCATAATTTCAGTGGCTTTAAAAATATCCGTTAATTATCTCACATAAATCTGGATACAGCGTGGCTTATCCTGGTTCTCTGCTCCAGGTTTAACAAGGACAAAATCAATGAGTAGCAGGGCTGAGTGACTCTTTGGAGGCTCTGGAGATGGATCTGCATCCAGCTCACTCAAACTGTTGGCAGAATTCATTTCCCTATGGTTTTAGCACTGAGATCCTTATTTCCCTGCTAGCTGTCAGTTACAGGCGTTTCTCAGCTTCCAGAGGCACTCACATGGCCTGACTCAGGGCTCTCCACCTGCACCTGAAAACTAACAGTGGCTGATCCAGTTCTTCTCAAACCTCACATGTCTCTGACCTCCCTTTCTGCCTCATTTCTCTTCTGCCTTCCTCTTTTTATTTTAAGGGCTCCTGTGGAAGTGACTGGAGTGACCTAGCATGCACACGTGATTACACTGGGTCCAATCTTTGTATTTTAAACTCAACTGATTAGTAACTTTGATCTACAAAGTCCATTCACAGCAGTATGTGGATTCATGTTTGATTTAATAGCCAGGGGATAGGAATCTTGGGGAAATATCTTAAGAGTTCTACCTACTGTACTTGATCTAGTCTAACTTTTTTATTTTAAATGAGAGAGCTAAGACCCAGGGAGTTGAAGCCAACAGATCCAAGGCTGCATGGGTGAGCACCGAAGAATCAGAACTCCAGGGCTGCTCCTGAATTCCTAATCTAGATATGTCATTCAGATAGCTTGTCAGAGTTTATAAACAACAACAACAAAAAAAAACATCCAAACAAACCTTGATAACATTAGTTTACTTTACTTGTATAAATGAAAAATAAAGTATGTAGTATTGCCAAGTACCAGTACTCTGAGACCAGCTTTAATGAACAGACAGCTTATATTAGACCCAATAATTACTTACATGCAAGTAATTCTTAGCAGAACAACTTTAACAAATCTTAGGTAAAGTTTTTAAATGTTTAAAAGTGTGCCTATATTACTAAAATGGAAATATTATATACTTCATATGGATACAGGAGGATTAAGTGAGATAATGCAAAAATTCTTAGCAAAACAACTGGTCATAGATACTTGTTGTGTTTGCCTCCCAAGAACATACTCCCTATTGTCAGGGTAACAGAGGCCCTGCTGTACCCCATGAATATTGTACCCTTCAGCCCCTTCTACATAGTCTTACAAAGATTGTCAGTCGAGATCCTTGGCCCATTTGTAAAGAATGAGTGGGCATATTACCAAACCCATGAATCAGAAATCCTCCAAGGAATCTGAATCATGAGTAGAATAACCCAAAGATTACACTGGAGACTAAACATATTGCCAAAAATGACACAAGCAGTATGACACACACAAAATAAATTTTAAAAAATATGTTCAAGACCTCTATAATGAAAATCAAAAAAATCTTCTGGGAGAAATTAAAGAAGACCCAAATTAATGGAGAAACATATTATATTCATGGATTGGAAAACTCAATATTCATAGGATTCCAAATCTCTTCAAATCTACTGAAGACTCATTGACATCTTACAAAAATTCCAACACCCTTTGTATGAATTTATAAGCCAAGTCTCCAACGGATTCAAAAGGAACTAAAATATCCAAAGCAACCTTGAAAGAGTGGGAGGATCAATTTCAAGGAAAACTTGATCTACAGAACTATACTACACTTCAAGATAAATAAATGTATAGTGATGGATGGTCACTAGATTTGTGGTAATCACTCTCAGTGCATACAGGTGTTGAACCATACTGTTATATACCTGAAACTTACTCAATAATTTTAAAAATATAGAAATAGATTAATGGGACATAATGTAGAAGTCATAAATGGAGTTACACAATCAATTGATTTCAGTAAGACTGAATCTATGATGTCAGAATAAATCAAGTATGTTCTGCAGATGCCATTTATATAAAATTCAAGAACAGGAAAAACTAATCTCTGATGATAAAAATCAGCAGGTGGTTGCATCTGGGTAGGGAGATTGCTTGAAAAGAAGCAAGAGTCAATATTTTGCAGTGTTGAAAATATTTTCTTTTTGATTGGAGCCATGGTTACCTGAGCAAATTAATTTTCAAAATCCCTCAAACTGTGTACTTAAGATCTGTACATTTTACTGTATGTAAATCAAGTTATGACAAATAACCATATATTTCTTTTTTAAAGGATGCAAAGAAACCAATGTCGTTTAAAAGTTATAATAATTTCTATCACAGTGTTCCTTTATAGCAAACATTTTTAAACTTAAGGCTTAATGACTCTTTACTTAAACACCATTTTTAGCTTTACATTACTCCCCCACTTCATTAATGCCAATTTGATTTTTTTTCCTTTTCATGCTAAACAGCTCTCTAGCTCAGCATCGTCTTCTATGACATGCATTATTCAGGCACTGCACCAAATTAGAGAAAGTGGATATTCCTAAACCTGATTACACAGTGTAAAAATAAAGGCCTTACTATTGACTCTGGGAACTATGTGAACAAATTAAACATGGATTAGTAGAGCAGGGGGAAATGGTAGCCACAGTTAGGGCTTAATAAGGTGATGCATGGAGTTCATTAGCATGGAATGGAATTTATCAGAAGTTCTCAGAACATTATTAATTAAACCCCCATCAAATAGATGCATTCGATTAATAGTATCCCATTCTGAGTTTAAACATCAACATTAATTAACCCCATAATTGATACATTTCCCAGCCATGTGAGAACATTAGTCACATTAATCAAAAAAGATCACAATATTAATGAAAATAAATTGAGTAGCAAATGGGAAAGAGACAATGTCATCCTTCAGCCCATCCTATTTTAATTCATTTTTGTAAATGGCATTGGGAAAAAATGCTGGGTAATACTGTATTACAGAGGAAACCTTTTTTTAATTGATAAATACATGTGGGGTTTTTTCTGTTTTTCCCCTAGTATAATGCATTTCAGCAAGGTACTATAGCTCTGCACCTGTTTCTACATCTCTAAAATAATCATACTTGAAAGATCATCACTAGTTTCTTTTACATCTCTGAATTCTAACTAAGCACTACCTCGCTCATGTTTCACTATATATACATACCTATGCATATGTATTTTTGCATATGTATGTGATAGTTTTGCAGATTTATACAGGAGTCAGCCAACTTTTCCTGTAAAGGACCAGACAGTAAACATCTGAGACTTTTTAGGTGATATAATCTCTGTTGCAAATACAGAGGTACTGCGGCATGGAAGCAGCCAAAGATAACACGTAAATGAAGGAGCTTACCTATGTTCAAAGAAAACTTAAGCACACAGAAATCTGAATTTTATATAATTTTCATGTGTTATAAAATATTCTTCTGTTTTTCTACCGTTTAAAAGTGTATATATATTATATTAGTGCATATATAGGGAATCTAGAAAGATTGTATAGATGATCTTATTTGCAAAACAGAAATAGAGAGATGTAGAGAACAAATACATAGACATCAATGAAGGAAAGGAGGGTGGGAAGAACTGGGAGATTGGATTTGATATATATATATACTATTGATGCTATATATAAAATAGATAACTAATGAGAAATTGCTGTTTACTGACATAAGAAAGTGAAAGTGAAGTCGCTCATGTCTGACTCTTCACGATCCCGTCCGTGGGATTCTCCAGGAAAGAATGCTAGAGTGGGTTGCCATTTCCTTCTCCAGGGAATCTTCCTGACCCAGGGATTGAACCCGGATCTCCCACATTGCGGGCAGACGCTTTAACCTCTGAGCCACCAGGTTCACAAATGTAGCCTACCATGTGCTTTTGTAGAATTTGCAAACTAAGAGTGTTACTATTGATGCTATATATAAAATAGATAACTAATGAGAAATTGCTGTTTACTGACATAAGAAAGTGAAAGTGAAGTCGCTCATGTCTGACTCTTCACGATCCCGTCCGTGGGATTCTCCAGGAAAGAATGCTAGAGTGGGTTGCCATTTCCTTCTCCAGGGAATCTTCCTGACCCAGGGATTGAACCCGGATCTCCCACATTGCGGGCAGACGCTTTAACCTCTGAGCCACCAGGTTCACAAATGTAGCCTACCATGTGCTTTTGTAGAATTTGCAAACTAAGAGTGGTTTGTACACTTTTACTTTTTTTAATTTTTAATTAAACATCTTTTATTGGCGTATACTTGCTTTACAGTGTTGTAAGAGTCTCCTGTACAGCAAAGTGAATCAGCTATACATATATCCCCATCTTTTCGTATTTCCTTCCCATTTAGGTTACCACAGAGCACTGAGTAGGGTTCCCTTCCCTGGTGGCTCACACAGTAAAGAATCTGCCTGCATTGCAGGAGACCTGGGGTTGATCCCTGGGTCAGGAAGATCCCCTGGAGAAGGAAATGGCAATCCACTCCAGTATTCTTGCTTGAGAAATCCCGTGGACAGAGGAGCCAGGGGATCGCAAAGAGTCAAACACAGCTGAGTGATTAACACTTTCATTTTCACTTTATGCCAGTAGTATAAGCAGCACATACACATAAACACACTTATCTGTTCAAGTAGATAATTCTGTATCAAATAATTCATGTAGCCACAACAAGGTCACTTGCAGTGTGTAGACGAGACACAGACCACTTCCACAAAAATAATAACTATCTCTTCATGTTTTCACACTGTTGTAAATTGAATGACTGGAACCAATTCTTCACCCTCCACATAGACTCACACTGTGTATTTCTATCCCTATAGCTGGGGTGTATTTTTCTTACCCTTTGACTTTGGGCTCAGCCCTGTGTCTTGCTTTAGGTGACCAGACATCTATAAATGTGATGGAAATAGAGACTTGAAATGTACATGTGTAGTTCAGCTTGATCTCTTATGCTAGCATGTTCTCTTCCCATCAGTATGGAAAGAAAATCCCCCAGCTGGCCCACATTCCCCAAAGAGGCTGACATGCAGGAACAAATCAAATTCTGCAGCCTTCTATGTGAAGCAAAGCATCCAACACCACCCAACCACAGACCTGTGAAAACAAGTTACTTGGGGAGAACAGACTCTAAAAATGAGCTTCAGTAGAAGGAAGGAGGGAGGGGAAAATGACCAATGTTACCTCTTTCTCGGATAATCAGCATTCTCTCCTCAGGCAATTAACTTCTGTACTAGAGATCATCTGATCCTCAATGTACCTCGAGAAGACAGAACTCACACACTGTGGGGCCATGTCTCCTTCACCCTCAGGAGTGGAAAGAGGAGCTGGAAGATTGAAAGCGTGTGGCAAATGGGCCTGACTGTGCAGAGGGGGCCAGAGAGGAGAAACCAGAACTCCCAGGTAAGTGACATCTTGTCCCAGAAAGATGTCTAAGAAGCTGGCTTAGACCAATAAATCCATCATAGTTTCCATCTCCATCAATGCCTGTCAATTCAAACCTCAGATATGCCCACAGTTGGACTTCAAAAGCTGACATCTGCAGTACCCAGCGTGGACAGGTCTTTAATAAATACACAATCTTACCTATGAATTTGCCTATGAATTTGGTCCTGGCTTTTAGACTTTTTAAGAGAGAGAGAAAGAGCAAGAGGAAGGAATGAGGAGGGAAGGAGGGGGAAAAAGAGAGAGGGGGAGAAAGAGGAAGGGTGAGAGGGAGGGAGAAGGAGAAGACTAGCCAACAGATCAGATGTATGTTCTGCAAAGCCTGAAATACGTATTATCTGGTGCTTTACACAGTCTTCTGACCACTGGCCTAGTCCATGAACAGCCCACACCCTTGTAGCCCTAGATAATCCCTAGAGGATTCGCTAGACAATGTTTGTAAAAGAAAGCCATCTTTCTTTAGGTGGATTTTCAAGTTTGGGGTAATTTTCTTGACACCATCTTCCATGCTGTCCTACCGGAACAGCTGTGAGTGTCAGTTTAGCCAATAACGCAGTTAGTAACCTCTAGAAGGCCATGCATCTATAAAGTGGTGTCGTGCCTTCAGTGAAAGGTTGATGGTTTTCAGAGGTAATCCTTCAGGGTTGCCCAAGATTGACTCTTCAAAAATAAGTAGAATCTGGAAGCAAGATGTGTTCGCCTCCATGTGAAATTTCAATCCCATTCTCATAAATGAAAAAGACTACACTTCCGTCCTTCAGGACTGGCTCATAAATCATTAAGAATATTGGATTTTTGACTGAATTTTTACTTTTTTTTTTTTTTTGCAACTATTCAGCTGCTTTCAACACAACAGCACTGTCTTCCCTCCCCCACAGCCCAGTTATGATGCATCATAACCACCCTGGTATATTAAACTTTTTTTCATGCAGACCAAGACTTCCTGAAGCTATTAATATGTTTTCTAAAAAACGAGGGTGATTAATAAAATTAAGCAACTCTCTCTGGTTGCCCACTCCAAAAGAAAACTCCTACTGATAATATATGAAAATCCATTCCAGCTTTCTGAAATACACTATTTATCTCCATTAGTTCGCTTACTGGTATCTATTGACCTCCCACTGGGTATGAAACATCCTGCCACATATTTTAGCAGATGGAAAAGTAAGAAGAAGATTTCATCCGTGTCCCTGAGAAGGTTAAAATCTGTTTAGAGAAATGCAGAGCGTGTAGCCACAAGGGCAAACCCAAGAAATGCAAAATCCAAAGGATGGCAGCATCCACGGCGTCACATCCTCACGTGTGGACTCAGAATAGTGTAAGTGTAAAATTCCAAGAAGTAGTCAGAGAGGTCACCCATTTCATAAGTATCTTCACAAACATTTGGTACTATTATGAAACATCCAAGTATTTCACATAAAAGAGAGATGGCATGGGTTTTCTTGGAAAGGTCCAATACACTGGCAGACCTCAGTCCTCATTGTCACGTGGCAACAATCAACGTGATAGATTCTTCCTTCTCAGAGGATGAATGAGAAGAACAGAAACATGGGAACTCGTTAGAAACAGGAAATCTCAGCCCTCTACCCCCATCCCAAAACTACAGCCCCAGAGACAACTATACCCCCAAGCACAGGAAAGTGTTAAGAAACACTGAGCTATAGCAGCATTATTTACAACAGCCAGGACAAGGAAGCAATGTAAATGTCCCTTAACAGAGGAATGATAAAGAAGATGTGATACATACATACAATGGAATAAATAAATATATACTCAGCTATTAATAAAAATGAAATAATGCCATCTGCAGCAAGATGAATGGACCTAGAGACTGTCATACTGAGTAAAGTCAGTCAGTAAGAGAAAGATAAATACCATATAATATTATTTATTTGTGGACTCCAAAAAAGAGGTATAAACTTATCTACAAAATAGAAATAGAGTCACAAATGTAGAAAACAAACTTATGGTTACCAGGGGGAAAGAGTGGGAGGGATAAATTGTGACATTGGGGTTAATATATATACACTACTATGTATAAAATAGATAACTAATAAGCTGCTGTATAGCACAGGGAACTCTACTCAATACTCTAATAGCCTATGTGAGAAAATAATCTAAAAAACAGTGGGTATGTGAATATGTATAACTGACTTACTTTGCTATACAGCAGAAATTACAACATTGTAAATCAACTCCAATAATAATTTTTTTTAGAAAAAGAGGAAGCACTGAGATAGACCTGGGCAAGGTCAGTAGATAGATGTGCTTTCTAGCGGCTATGGTCTTCACCCCTTTATTGTCCCTCACATCTGGTCTTCACTTATTTACATTACCTGCCTAGCCCAGATAAATATTTGTTTTCATCCCTAATCCATACCCCTCAGTCTATCAAGCAAAGTCATCCAGAACTGTATTTCAAAACCTGCTCTCACTGCTTCCTAGCCCAAAACCTTCTATTCCACTTTCACTCTTTAATACATCTGTCTTCCAGTCGCTTTGCCCATCATTTCTTTCACCTGGAACACCCTCCTCTGAGGGCACCAAGCCTGACACAGAGCAGGAATTTGGTAAGTGGCTGTTTTGTTCATCCATTTACTTATTCACATTTGAAGGCATATTCATAGACACAGTTCTCATTCCTAATTGATGAGATTCTTCTAATGTCAATTTTGCTCACATCTGTAGGCTTCCCTGGTGGCTCAGATGGTAAAGAATCTGCCTGCAATGCAGGAGACCAGGGTTTGATCCCTGGGTTGGGAAGATACCCTCGAGAAGGGAATGGCAACCTGCTCTAGCATTTGTACCCCTAGCCTCCAGAACAGAGCCACACATATAGTAGGCATTCAGTGATGAAATTACAAATGTGAAACAAATACACCAGTAAGTGGAGAAATGTCCTATTAAAGCCAGAACTTCAGGCCACAGATATTTATTACCCATCAGGTACTGTGCTAGATCCTGAGGGTGCAAGGTAAATAAGACATTGTCCCTATTCTCGGCAAGTTCTCAGTACATCTGAAGAGCCTAAAAAATAAAACATAATTGCAACCACAAGGGAATCTGAGCAGTAAGAGAAGAGTAACTATAATCTATTGCTTTAATAATGCTGGATAACAAACAACCACAAAACCTCAGTGGCGTGTTACAATTATTACCTATTGTTCATGAATCCAAGGTAGTCAGCTAGGCAGCTTGTTATTCTTGGCTGGACTTGATTATAGACTGAGTTGACTGGAGGTCATATGCTCTTGGCTAAAACGACTGGCTCATAAAACCATTTTCCCAGGAAAATATTCTAGTTTTGCACCAAAGAAATGACATCTGTCTTGTGTCGTGACATTATTTCACAATACATGAACTATCACCCCTGCCATGTATGTTCACCTGGCAATACTTCTTGGGGATGCCCCTGGCTTTGAACTCTAGAACAGGCTGCAGACATGGCATGAGATGGTTTGAAAGATGTGGTTCAGTGCTGTGGAAGCTGATCTTCCAAGGAATCCTAGTAGAAATGTGGTGAATACTTTTCATTTCATTGTGGAATGATTCAGAACCAACAGAAACACTCAATAGCTTTATCAAGTCTTTCTTTTTGTACCATGTCTGCTAACAGATCATTGGCCAAAGAAAGTCACATGGTAAATCCAGAAGCAAAGGATAAACAAATAGAGCTCCTTTGTGATGAGAGTGATAGAGGTAGAGTAGGATAATTAAATAGTTTAAAAATCTACTAGGGGATTAAAGAGAGAAGGGGGATTTTAAGGGAGTTTGAGAGACTGTTGTAAGCTAAAAACCACTCAAGGAAAGAATCTAGTAACCTAGCAACAACTTATACCACCTTGAAGGAAGACCAGGTGCATTCAAGTGCCAGGCACACTGAACCATAAGCCTTGATAGTTAAAACACAAGACAACAGATAAGAATCTTGTTACATGAGGTGAATGGTCCTTGAAGAGTAGCAATTTTGCATGTAGCCAAGACAGCAATATAGGGGGAAGGGGAAAGGGGAAAGGAACTAGGTGAAGGCGGAAAGGAATAGGTAAAAGGGGGCATTATACTGAAACCTGAGATGAGTTACTGCCGGGGTCCAGCCCTGGTAGATCCAGGGTAATTCGAAGGTGGGGATGGAGTAGGCATCCTAGGAAAAAACTTAACTACAGATACAGAGAGAGATTAGAAATGGATAGTGTAGTAGGAAAATTAGTGGAGAAAAAGAGACTGAATAACTGGTTTACATGGAGTACCAATCACCACCTATATAGGCCACAGGCGTCTTTCCATTCTCCGGTAGGAGAAGAGGCACTGAGGCCTCCCCAGTCCAATCTCAGAAGCCCAGGTAGAATTAGCAGGCTTGGTGTGTACCCACATTTCAGATGGGAATTCAGCCAGGAAAGCAGGGAGCAAGAAAGAAACGACACGGGGGAATCAGTCTTTCCAGAAACTGATCCAATTTCTTTATTTCTCAGGTTTGTTTTTATACCTTTTGTTATATATAGGGATGAATATGGAGTCACGCAGGGGTCAGCAGACCTGACCCTTGTCACAATCAGGTGCGTCATATAAAATTATACAAAGGTCTTATGGGTTTTTACATCATCTTCTGGCCACGAGGTCTGCTGACATTTTATGGCCCTTTCTGATACCGGTCAGTTAACCAGAAAACTTATTTTTCCAGGGGTGATTTTTTCTTAAATCAGGCGCCACCCTCCAAATAAAGTTGCATTCCTATAGGGTGAGGGTATAATGAGTTACAACTAAGAAAGGAATTTGGTGGCTGAGAGGTTAAAGTGTTTGCCTGCAATGTGGGAGACCTGGGTTCGATCCCTGGGTCAGGAAGATCCCCTGGAGAAGGAAATGGCAACCCACTTCAGTATTCTTGCCTGGAGAATCCCATGGACGGAAGAGCCTGGTGGGCTATCGTCCACGGGGTCACAAAGAGTCGGACACGACTGAGCAACTTCACTTTCACTAAGGTTAACATGATTAATCTTAAAGGTTAATACTTATTTCTCCTATATGCTAGTTATATTCATTATAAGGGCAGGGAATATGGAGATTCAGCAGTAAACATCAGCCCAACAAGTAAAAACCCTTCACCAATGTT
>SJYC01071536.1:0-17174 GCA_006408675.1 Madoqua kirkii
CAATCATTGACTCAACAGTGAAAAAAGCCGTATGCTAATACTCCAAACTCTCTGTGCTATTTATGGTTGAGAGGTTGTCACACAAGCTAGTCTGTCAGCAGAGAGGTTTGACCTGAGACACCCTTGTCACACCCAGGGCAGGGAATTAGCAGTAATTATTGGCAAATGAAAAAACCCTTCACCAATATAATTCCTAATCAACCCACTAATACTATACTAATGATCTTCTAACTTCTCAAGAGAGTCTGTATTTAGAAAGTTTTAAAGCATCCCATGCCTCTCACAGTTGGGAGGCTGTAAACAATCACCTGTGGCCAGACGAACCTGATCAGGCAGGCCAGAGAACCTTCAGAGTTCATAAGTTGAAACACTCTTGTCAAGCCCAGGAATTTTTATTAACTGGAGCTGCAGTTTTCTCCTTCTCCAAGAAAAATGATTATGGGGGAGAGCTCCCCGTCAAGTACTCTGGTTTTGGGGGTAGATGCTCGGGAACAGGGGATTTCCTGAGTCTTGATCATGCCTTTGTGTATGCCAAGCTTCCTTCCTCATGACCTTTGCCATGGACGGAGTTCCTCACGCTGGCCCCTGGCAAATTACCATATTTCAATGTATGTTACTATCATTTTCGTAATGTACATATGATTCAGATAGTGCCATGACAGTCCCAGTTAGACCATATAGAGTCAGAGGAGGGACTAATGAGGTAAGCCTTGACCTCCATCCAAAAGTGAGGAAGAAGGTGGTTTACCCTCCTCACTTTTTCTTGGATTATACAAATGTAGCCCTCTTTGTTCTCTGGGCTGTGTTCCCTTGCCTGCCTGCTTGGGTCTCTCATAAGCCTCCTATGCTAACTCACTCTTGGTCTATAACTTTGTTTTACTCTGAGATATTTCTGCATGAAGAAAAAAGAACCTGAGCTTCAGTAAGTCCTGATGCCCAAGAGAGTGGGTTGGAGTCTCCTATTAAGTCAGGGTTTGTGGATTCAAGACCTTACCACAGTCCCATCCAAGGAGGATGGTGACTTCAGGAGGGGCTTTGAAGTCGCATGGCAAAGGCCATGAATACCAAGGAGGAGGAAGAATTGGTCCATTTTTGTTATTGACTACAAGGAGTGTGAAAAAGTGCTATAGGCAGGAGCTTAAAATCTGAACACAGGAGAGTGATTTTGGAAGCTTTTCCATTCCACAACCCCAAGATCATTTTTTTTCTAAATACTGTCTAAACCAGAAAGAACACTACCATTCAAAGCCATAAAAAATAATAAAATCATTGTGCCTTTTCAGTGTCTCAGGGTCTGTGCTGGGCACTCCACATGCCCTCACTCAGCTTTCCTTCTTCTAACAACTCTAATCTGAGTATGACTACTCCAGTTATAGAAGAAGAAACTGAGGGTCAGAGAAGTTCCATAACCTGCTCAAGCTTGCACAGCCAAGACTCAAGCCAGGATTCCAGCACTCTAGAGCCTTTGCTCCCCTCAGCTACATCACAGAAGTGATTATGAAGAGAGACTGTGCCATGGCTTTCACCTGTAGAACATTTCTGGCCAAACTAGAGTGTCAAAAATTAAAATTTCAGTGAAGGAACCACCAGGGGTAAATTACAGCACAGGCCAGCCATGAAATTGCAGTTGTATATTTCTAGCGCCATAGTATACTAACAGGCAAGGCCTATTGGTTTTCCTTTTCCTGCATTATTGAATTTTGAAATTGCTTCCTTGGTTCAAGAAGTTCTGATGCCCTTTGTGTTGTGTCAGTCACAAAACAAATTTAGGTAATCCCAAAGATGCTAATAATCAAACATCAACCAAAGAAAAGGGCTGTGTGTTTTCATTCTGCAAGGAATGCATTTTTAATGAAACTGTTTCACATCTGAAGTATGAAATCTATAGCCTGAGTATTCCTTTCTATCACTTACTCTGTTCTGGGTGGTTCATTGTCAGCCTTTGCTCATGATACAGAAAAGGAAGAAACCAAGTACCTCAATCAGAGCTTTTAGGGTCCCTTGATGTTTACTTGTCATCAGAGAAAACATACTTCCCCTAAAAGACTGAATTCTCACATGATACAATCCATTTACTCTCTCTCTTGAAATATGCAATTTTCCATCTGTTCCAGGAACTGGCGCCCATCCATGTCTGGCATGGAGTAAAAAGCTCAAACCATCAAATAAAGACTTGCCTCAGCAATTCTTTCAAATTCCCCAGTGGAACTTCTAAAACGGCCCACTTTTCAAAGTGGCACAACAAGCAATGAGCCATTTAGTGATTCAGCTGGAAATACAAAGCCCGGGCTATTTATCCTCAAGAATTTCCAGAAGGTTAAAAACAAAAACAAACAAAAAATCCCAGTAAGGAGGGAAGAAAAAGATAATCTTTTCTAATGATCTACATCAAGGACAGCAAAAGGCTTCACCTCACGTGACAACTCCAGTCAAATAGGAGTTCTGCCTGAACTGCTGGATTGAGAGAAATGTTGAAATCAGACCTGGACATAATGGGCAATGTGCCATGATCAATTAGTAATGTTTGCACATATAATGATGAGTGGAAGCCTATATGACATCCTGCATTCCTCTTCCAAAAATTAGAGTTATTCAAAAGTTCATTCATCTGGAGTTATCTAGTATGTTTGATTGTATATGGACAATTGAAAAGTATCTTTTAATGCCCAGAATAACTGGGGCTTCTCCGGCGGCTCAGTGGTCAAGAGTTCCCCTGCAATGCAGGAGACATGGGTTTGATCCCTGGGTCAGGAAGATCCCCCGGAGAAGGAAACAGCAAGCCACTCCAGCATTCTTGCCTGGGAAATCCCATGGAGAGAGGAGCCTGGTGGGCTACAGTCCATGGGGTCGCAAAGAGTCAGACATGACTTAGTGACTACACCACCACCACAGCTGATGGCATTATAAAGAAATTACAGTATGTATCAGCAGTTTTCCACAATGGGCCCTACTCAGAAAGTGATTGAGGGTTTTCTCTAGACAGCTATGTAAGAAACCTATAACATGCTCACATCCTTATTGCTCACATCCAAGCTCCATAAAATTGGCTTCACTCAGTTGGATTTCTCTTTAAAAATAAATAGTTCTTTCCTATTCGCACCCCACAGTTTAGAAATTGAGTGCCATAAAATGACTGCGTAACCATGTCTTTCTGCAGCCCCAGAATCCAATCAGTGGCTTTTTGCTAGACACGTGGTCAGACAATACTGACAGCCTTGTTCAATAAAAACAATACACCACAGCTTATGTCTCTAAGGACAGCATCAGATCATTAGGTAGAAATTAACCACCTTTCTTGTCTGGTACCTCATTAAAGCTCAAAAAATAATAGTTGTTCTGACTAGTTAGCACTATCGTACATCTCTGAGTATCAGCTGGAGTGGCTTCGTAAGAGAAACAACCTTATTGATTGACACCAGCAGACCTGGGAACAAACGATGCTTTGTTCATTAAAGAAAGGTTGGAGTGCATGGTGACAGGCCTGCTGTCAGTGGAACCAGACAGTTCTCGCCTTAATCGACATCTATGTAAGATGTGCTGAGAAGCCTCTAATGTCTCTCTTCTCTCCTTTCTTCCTTTCTGTGTTCTTTCCTTCCCTTTTCACTTTTCTCAACTTTTTTTTTTTCACCGTTTGTTTTTTCCTTCCTTTTTTAAAATAAACTTTTTTGCTTTCTTTCCTTCGTCTCATCTTTCTACACCAATTAACCTATTTCCAACCACCAAGACTGTGAGTTTTGAGTTCAATATGTATCAGGAGTGCCCCTTGGAACTTCCCTGATGATCCAGTGGTTAAAATTCTACACTTCCACTGGAAGGGGTGTGGGTTTGATCGTGGTCAGGGAAGTAAGATCCCACATGCTGTGTGGCAAGACCAAAAAATAAAAATTTGCTGAATGACACAGGGAACTCAAACCTGGGCTCTGTAACAACCTAGAGGGGTGGGATGGGGAGGGAGATGGGAGGGAGGTTCAAGAGGGAGGAGATATATGTATACCTATGGCTGATTCATGTTGATGTTTGGCAAAAACCAACACAATATAGTAAAGTATCCTTCAATTAAAAATAAATTAATTTTAAAAATTTTGTAATAGTGAAGCTGATCAACAAGACAGCTCCCAGATCCTTTTCAGAGAAGGGCTTTGCCACTGGCTGGGGAGCGATATGGAGCAAGAGAAGCCAGAGCGGACCATCCAGGCTCCTCCTAGCTGGTGGCCCCTCCATTGCTGAAACAGAGTATGAGAAAAGTCTGGTTTCCACAGTCTTGAAGCTTCACCCCAAATTAGGTGATACACTGTGGCTCAAGGAAGATTCAGAAGGAAAGTAACTTTCATTCACGTTCTATTTCTTTTTTTACAAAAAATAATTATTTTAATAGGATTTGGAGGAAATCTCATGACACCCCTTGGCTGCACTCATGTCAGCCTCTTGCCAGCTTGCAGAGTGCCATGAGATGCCCACTCAGTAAACAAACCCATACAGAGGGGGCTAAGGGGCTCCTTCAACCTGCAGTTTAGACCTGAAATTGAGGAATGCCCTAAGTGGTCTAGTGGTTAAGACTCTGTGCTTCCAGTGCAGAGGGTGTGGGTTCAATCCCTAATCATGGAACTAGAATTTCACACACCAAGCAGCATGGCCAAAATAATTTTTTTATTAAAATAAAAATACAATAAACTGGTGGTAGGTCATGGCTGAGTCTCACAGCAAAAGAGTCACTGGAATCCACAAAGCATGTCAGCCCCTCCCTCTGACGGAGCCCCTGTCTTGTGTTTTCACTGGATTCTAGTCCCTGTAAGCCTCGCCGGACTTCCCCGAGAGAAGGACTGAGGCTCGAAATCTGGATCTGTGCCTAAGTTATCTTAAAAGATCACCTTTATCAAGGACTTATACACACCAACATTGTTGCAAAAATGAATCCTTTTTAATTTTTCACAGCAAACTTCTAAGGTGAGAACTGTTGCTGTTGCTGTGTAACAGGTGTGGAAACTGTGGCCTCTATGTATGTTTATTTGCCTGAGGTCACACAACCAGAAGTGAGGTCACACAACTTCAAGCAAAGCATCCAGCTCCATAGCCCTTGTTCTTGGTCCATACACATCACTGACTTCCTTAAAAAGCCTTCAAAATGAGTCTGCACAAAGACTAACCAGTACCCATCCTCCCAGGCACAGCTCAAGCTTCCTTTTCTCTGTGATGTCTTTTCTACTGACCCACATGTGTGATTCCCCACAGAATACGGATTAGCAGGGATTTCTACTTGTACTGAATTTTCACTTTCTAACCATCTTCTCTGTCTCCCAACTAAACTGTGAACCTTTTGAACTTAAGGGTCAAAACACTTCCCTGCACTTCATATATTTGTCCAAAAAGCATAGAGTTTCTCCAGCCTGGCATCTCAGAGTCACCCAGGGGCCTCATTCAAATAGAAACAGCTGACACCTGTCCCTGGAGTACTGCAACTTTCTCTCCAGGAAGGGTCCCAGCATCTATGTAAGTTCTTCTGAGGCAAAGCCAGGCATGGAAACCACTTAACAACGGTATCTGAAACAGGTTTACAGATTACACTTTTCTCAGGGTATATGCCCAGGAGTGGGATGGCTGGGTCATATGGTAGCTCTATTTTTAGTAATTTTTTAAGGAATCTCCATATTGCCATACTGTTCTCCATAGTGGCTGTATCAATTTACATTCCCAACCGTGTGTATGGGAAATGTAAAAAAAATAAAAGTTCAGATGAACCTATTTGCAGGGCAGAAATAGAGAACTGACACAGAGAATGGACATGTGAACACAGGAAGGGAAGGAGAGGGTGGGATGAACTGGGAGACTGGGACTGACATGTACACTCTGCCATGTGTCAAACAGATGGCTAGAGAGCCGCTGGGAGCACTTGGGGCTCAGCCTGGTGCTCTGTGACGACCTAGAGGAGTGGGGCGGGGGTCCAGCAGGGGAGGGATATATGCATACACATAGCTGACTCACTTCCTTGTGCAGTAGAAACAATCACTGTAAAGCAAATATCCTCCAATAAAGTAAACAAATGAGAAAATTAAAACAAAAGGGGTTTAAGGAACTCACTTCTTAAACTGGCCAAGGAATCTAGCCAAAGATGTTTTTCATGACCGTGCTGCCAATTCTCCTCTGCCTCCCAGATCCCCTGCTTAGAGGAGAGGTCTGAGCGGCCCCTTTGTGCCCTCAAGTGACCCAGAGCCAAGGCAGTATTAGCCTTTGAGTTAAGAGGCAGAGCTTGGCCTGATACAAGGTCAGACTCACACACACATCCCAGGCAAAGTTAAACTGTGCTGAGTGCTGTCACAGAACTGTGAGCACGATGCTTCTCTAAAGAAGAGGAGATTGGGAAGGCTGCTCCAAGGAGGCTACCCTGGTGGAAGGATGAACACCTGTTAAATGAATGGGACTGGGGATGGGTTTGGGAAAAGACCCAAGAATATGAATGAAAACAAGAAGAGGCAGTCAAAACTATCTGGGATTTAAAAACCCACACACACACATACATACAAATAACCTTTAAATACCATTCACAGGGAACTAGTTATAAACGATACGCTACACGGTGGAATACTACACAGATACAAAAAAATGAATGCAGTAGCATTAGATATACTAACATAAGATAATCTCCAAGATACAATATTAAAGAAAAAAAAAAGCAAGTACAGAGCCCTGTGAATTGTGTAATCCCATTAGTGCTAAAGAAAAAAATAGGGCATGGGAGGTAAGAAGACTGTGCCTACACACACATTCATAAAACCTTTGCTTAAGTAAGAATACTTCTGGAAATAAAAATGAAATACACTGGAAAGAGTGATTGAGGATACGAGGCAAGAGAAAGAATGTCTTACAATGTGTTCTTTCCGTACGGAGATGCTAATGTGTGCATACTAATTCTTTGTTTAAAAAATGGATTAAGTATTTTTAATTAATTTTTATTGGAGTATAGTTGATTTACAATGTTGTGTTAGTTTCTGTTGTACAACGAAGTAAATCAGCTATACATATACACATGCCCACTCTCTTTTAGATTCTTTCCCCATATAGCTCATTACAGAGTACTGAGTAGGGTCCTCTGTGCTATACAGTACAATCTTATTAATTATCTATTTTATATATAGCAGTGAATAGGTATCAATCCCAAGCTCCCAATTCATCCTTCCTGTCTTCTTCCCTCTTGGTAACCATAAATTTATTTTCTACATGTGTGACTCAATTTCAAAGTATTTTAAATGTATGCTGTTAGAGATCAAATAAAGGGAAAACAAATGCCATGTAACAAATTGTTCCTCCCTCTTAGAAAGTGTCCCATCACTAGGGGGCCCAAATAGAACTTTGACTACTGCCAGGCCAGATGACACAGACAAGGGAATGAGGTGGATTCAAGTATTGATATTAGCTGGATGAGATGCCCTTCTTGGTACCAAAGCGCCAGGAGGCTCTCAGACTCTACATGTGAACATCTATAGGCAGAGTTTGCATCACCGAATTCAATGAAAAAAGCCCATCATCAGTATTCCTGAAGTCCCTGAGTCCATAACTTATTAAAATGTCTACATTCTGAAAGTCTGCAAATAAATAATAAAGCCGCACTTAACCAAGATTTAAATAAAATTAAATTTGTGTCAACAAACACACTATGGGTCAGAATCACGACTTTCAACACAGTTAGGCAGCATCTACTATAAATAAAAAATAGGGCATGGGAGGTAAGAAGACTGTGCCTACACACACATTCATAAAACCTTTGCTTAAGTAAGAATACTTCTGGAAATAAAAATGAAATACACTGGAAAGAGTGATTGAGGATACGAGGCAAGAGAAAGAATGTCTTACAATGTGTTCTTTCCGTACGGAGATGCTAATGTGTGCATACTAATTCTTTGTTTAAAAAATGGATTAAGTATTTTTAATTAATTTTTATTGGAGTATAGTTGATTTACAATGTTGTGTTAGTTTCTGTTGTACAACGAAGTAAATCAGCTATACATATACACATGCCCACTCTCTTTTAGATTCTTTCCCCATATAGCTCATTACAGAGTACTGAGTAGGGTCCTCTGTGCTATACAGTACAATCTTATTAATTATCTATTTTATATATAGCAGTGAATAGGTATCAATCCCAAGCTCCCAATTCATCCTTCCTGTCTTCTTCCCTCTTGGTAACCATAAATTTATTTTCTACATGTGTGACTCAATTTCAAAGTATTTTAAATGTATGCTGTTAGAGATCAAATAAAGGGAAAACAAATGCCATGTAACAAATTGTTCCTCCCTCTTAGAAAGTGTCCCATCACTAGGGGGCCCAAATAGAACTTTGACTACTGCCAGGCCAGATGACACAGACAAGGGAATGAGGTGGATTCAAGTATTGATATTAGCTGGATGAGATGCCCTTCTTGGTACCAAAGCGCCAGGAGGCTCTCAGACTCTACATGTGAACATCTATAGGCAGAGTTTGCATCACCGAATTCAATGAAAAAAGCCCATCATCAGTATTCCTGAAGTCCCTGAGTCCATAACTTATTAAAATGTCTACATTCTGAAAGTCTGCAAATAAATAATAAAGCCGCACTTAACCAAGATTTAAATAAAATTAAATTTGTGTCAACAAACACACTATGGGTCAGAATCACGACTTTCAACACAGTTGGCAGCATCTACTATAAATATTTTTTCTCTCATAGGCTACTCCTTGGTTCTGTTGAAAATGGCTTGCCCATTGCCCCTGACCACCTCCCTCCAGCCCAGGGAACAACACCTTTCCTTCTCCTTATGCTCACCAGGGCGGCACAGCCTTTGTGATATGATCATTTAGCTTTCTCAGGAAATTTCCTTCAAGCTCTTCACTGTTGGAAAAGAAATTTTCTCCACTGCCTGCAACCCACTGGTGGATGTAATTCAAGGCATTATGCCTCAGGGCAGAACATTAATAAAATTTGGAAACAATGAAGAAACTGTGGGTTCCGCGTGAATTAGTATGTGATTAGCAGCCCACATTGAAGTGAAGTTGCTCAGTCGAGTCCGACTCTTTGGGACCCCATGGAGTGTAGCCTACCAGGCTCCTCCGTCCATGAGATTTTCCAGGCAAGAGTACTGGGGTGGGGTGCCATGGCCTTCTCCAGGGAATCTTCCCGACTCAGGGATCGAACCCGGGCCTCCTGCATTGTAGGCAGACTCTTTACCATCTGAGCCACCAGGGAAGCCCCAGCAGCCCACATTATCAGATTTAAAATATGAACACCAGAGCACCCTGTAGCTAACCTGCAAGGTTAAAGTACCAATCCCAGCACCCCATCCCTTGCCCTGGGCTGTGGCAGCAAATACTATCTCCAAAGGCGTTATGTCAGTCTCATTAATTTACCAGTTGTATTTCCTGTCTATGGTGAACTTTGGTTTTTCAGAAAACTATAATCTGATGAATGTGAGATCACTGACTCAATGGACATGAATTTGAGCAAACTCCAGGAGATAGTGAAGGACAGGGAAGCCTAGTGTGCTGCAGTTCATGGGGTCACAAAAAGTCAGAAACAATTTAGCAGCTGAACAGCAACAATGTGATTAAGTCAGTAACACAGCATCAAGGGCATGGGGGTTTCATGAGTACATTTCGATGAAATGTTTCTTGAGCAACTGCCATATACAACAGACATTCAGGGACATGTAGTTGATGTTTCATCAAAATAAGTCATTGTTCTATGTGATATTTCTCCAACTATGGGCTTCTCACCCTTTCTACCCTAGTGGAAATATCTCCTATCTTTCAAGATTCTACTCCTCTTTCAAGGCACAGCTGAACACTGCCTCTTTCAACAGTATCCCTGATTCCCTGATATCTTTCTCCTTTGAGACCCCATAGTGCTTTGTATGCTCTTGTGAGTATATTCCATGAATGTCATGATATAACAGTTCCCTGCATTTATTCCTTATTCTCCTTCCCAGAGGGGAGGATCCTGATTGCTTGATCAGGATCTCTGCCCATGCAGTGCTCAGCACAGAGCCTTAGAAACAGCAAGCTCCCAAAAGTTTTCAAGTAAAGAAGAGAAATTATCGGACGTCCTTGGTGGTCCAGTGGTTAAGAATCCGTCCATAAGCTTAGGGGACAAAGGTTTGATCCCTGGCCCAGGAAGATCCCACATGCTGAGGGGCAACTAAGCCCACGTGTTGCAACTTCTGAGCCTGCCCTAGAGCCCGTGCTCTGCAACAACAGAAGCTACTCCTGTGAGAAGCCCATGCACCACAGCAACGAGCAGCCCCTGCTCACCCCCCGTTAGACAAAGCCCTTCCACAGCAACAAAAATAAATAGGTAAATCTTTAAAAATTTTAACTGTGAGAAAACTAAAAAAAAAAAAAAGAAAGAAAGAAATTACCATGAGATTTTTGTAGAGAACTGAATAGTGGCCCCCAAAATACATGTCTGCCTAGAACCTGGGAATGTGCTTATTTGGGAGAAGGGTCTTTGCAAATAAGTGAAGGACACAAGACAAAATCACCCTGCATTAACCACACGAGCCCTAATCCAATGACACAAATTCTTCTAAGGGACAGAAGTGAAGGCTGAGATGCAGAAGAGGAGGAGGCCCTGCGGAGGCCCTGTGAACACACAGGCAGGAGCCGGAGCGACACTGAGACAAAGCAAAGAATGCTTGGAGCCACCAAAGCTGAACGAGGCCAGGGAGCATCCCTTCCAAGAACTGTTTGGAAAGAATGTGACCCTGCCAACATCTTGATTTCTAACTTCTATCTTAAAAACCTGAGAGAATCCATTTCTTTTGTTTTAAGACTCCAAGTTTCTGGTAATTTGCTGCAAGAGCAGTAGGAAGTGAATAGAGATACAGTTTCTGGCTTTAAAGCAAATAGTTGGAGGGAAAACACTGGCAGACTTTATAGAAGGATATCCACACGTAAAAAGACAACAGTAAAATCCAAGGTTACTAGGTGCTACATGAGTTGCACAGATTTCAGACACGGATGTTCATTCATTCTGTAAAAATCAGTTAATCACCTGTTATGCTCCAGGCTCTGAGAACACAGCAGTGAGCAAGGTGGGATTGCTCCCAGCCTCACAGAGACTGGGAAGAAACTGCAAAACCCAGCAGGCCCGCCAAGCCCAGGCGGGCGATAAAAGGCAATAACACAGTGTGACTGGATCTCTCATTCAGTTTACCGCTTATGATAAAACAGGGACACAGATACTTCTTTACTTAAAAAAATAGCAGCACGACCGTGATGATAAATTACAGCAACACTCGGGTTTCATTTGGTGATACAGTTGGGGGAAGTGGGGACTGTGGCAAACTAGAGACATACCCCCGCTAAAGGACAACTTCCTCTCCCGTGCCAACTACTGTCATATGGAAATGGCAGCTCAGTGTTAGGATTCCTATATTTAAGAGAAATCAGAAATCTAGGTTTTTGACTGCCTTGTCCTTTGAATGAAGGCTCAAACATTTAAAAAATGACAAACTGGAAAATAGATTAGTGCACAGAATCAAGCCGTTATGCCTCTAGCCCCTTTGGCTCAGATATTAAATGAATTCAAAAGAAGACTAGCTCTCTCTGAATTGTACCAGTCAAAGAATGCACAGAACCTGGAAGACCTGAGATGAACCCTGAGAAGTAGGAATGTTCTTGACAAGGAAAAGGAGAATACTCCAGTCTAGGGGAGTTTCTCATTGAATGTGAAGCTTTAATCAAAAATCATCAAGGTATTTCCAACCCCCAGCTGGGTCATAAAGGTGGGGATGCAGGGGAATGTTGCCAGATAAAGAAGACACAGATGTAGATGTAGAAAAGTTAAAAACAAAAAAAAGCTGGTAAAGAGAAATAAAAGAGCCTTCCTCTTTAAACTCTATGCTTATGTAGATCAGGTGGAAGAGAAGAGGTTCCTGAATCTTTTCAAGCTCACACATATTCAGAGGAAAAAAAAAAAAACTTCTGATGATCATTTTATAGGAATTCTAAAATTCAGAGACATCTTGGAGAGAGAAGGAAAAAGAGGAGAGTGGTTGACAAAGCTAAAGATTATGTGTACATTCATTTATTTATAGTGTGGAGCATCCACTAAGAGCCAGGAGTTATTTTAGGAGCTGAGGATGGAGCCCTGAATAAAGTAGGCAAACCTGCATCTTAAAGGGAAACTCTATCCCAGTGAAGGAAGACAGGTATCAAAGAAACATATAAATACACAATATGTCACTTGTGCCAGCCACGGGACTCTCTGGGGAAGAGTTTCAGGCAGAGGGAACAGCGAGTGCCAAGGTCCTGGAGTAAGACTGACAGCCACGTGTTTGAGGAATCGTGTAGGAGGCAGAATTCTCCTCCCTTCCCTGATTACTCCCATGAGTATGCATTGGGCTGGCCAAAAAGTTCATTTGGGTTTTTCCATAACATCTGACTAAAAAAGCCAAATTAAACTTATGGCCAGCCCAGTATGTTAAAGTAATTCTGCTACTGATATTAAGATTACTAATCAAAAAAATTACTAATCATTTGGCCTTCACTGAGGATTATCCAAGTGGAACTAACCTAATCATATGAATATTCCAGAAGCAGAGAGTTTTCTCTGGCTGGATGCAGGAGGGGGAGTCAGAGAATTCAACGCATGACAAGGGTCCAAGGTACCCTTGCTGGCTCGGAGATAGAGGAAACCATGGGGCAAGGAATCTGGGTGGCCTCCAGGAGCTAAGAGCGCCTCTTCCTTGACAGCCAGCAAGGAAGCCAGGACCTCAGTCCTACAACCATAAGGAATGGATGAATTCTGGAATAAACTTTTTCCCAGAGCCCCCAGACAGAAGTCCAGCACACAAGCTGATTTTAGCCTAAGCTGAAAATGTGGTTGAGCCCATTTGCAGTTCTGATCTATAAAAATGTGAATTAACAATGCATGGCATGGGTGTTGGGGGCTTGAGGTGCTACCATTGTAGTAACTGATGAGGCTGCAACAGAAATCCAACAGAAACAGCAAGGGCAGGAACAGAGTTAGCAAACAGTACTGCTGAGAAGATGAAATCTGAGAGAGCCAGAGGCTAGAAAATCCAAAGCTTTGTGCACGTTGGTCAGTCCACTACATTTCAGGCAAATAAGAGGCACAGGTTGGAGGGTTTAAACAGAGGAAACGTGACCTTGACTTGATCCTGAGAGTTCAGTACTGCTTGATGAACTGATACTCAGAGAAAGAACTCCACTGATGGAGTTCCCCAGGAGCTCCAGAGGCACTGGTACATACTGGATTATAAAATATTCAGAAGAAGCCAGCAAAACAAATGGAGAACAGGCAGAGAGTTTGGGAGATGGAGCATATCAAAAACAGCATTTAAGATATGCCAGCAACTGAGAAGAGTGAATCCATCAAGGGAGATTACATGAGGCAGCCTGAAATGCAACCATGCTTTCCACTTTGCTCAGTTCCCACGTGCACTGGAGAAAATGCTTTTGGTCCACACATTTCTCGAACAGACATATCTATGTTGTATAGATTCAGCCTCAGGAATATCTCAAGCTTTCCCCTATGCCACTCTGGTAAAAGATTAATGTATGATTAAACCTGATGATTAGCCATGGCCACGAATTTGATAGCTAATAGTCAGAGCTTCGGGGGAGGGCACTTTTTATTAGAGTCGAGTGCCTTGCAGCAACTGCCTGCCAGAGGGAACTGGGGGATTGGAAAGATGACTAAGGAGCCCCATGGTGGGAAAAATTAAACCATAGACCCATGAGATAATAATAGCAATAGAGAGACAGGCAAAGCTTCCCAACGCACACGCACCAAGTCAGAAATACCTCAGGTATAATTAAACCCTTCTCCAGAATTTAGCACCTTTTAGTTAGAAGAATCTTTACTTGCAGTTCTCAGCATTCTGTTGCCTTGGCAGAAACCCTATCTCTTGACATTTGAGAGGTTTCTGTACCCTTTTTCAAAGAACAGCACTGGCAAACATGCTTTTGAAAATATGGTTTGTAGCCATGAATGACTTTACCACTGAGTGTGTATACTCCCATCCCACCTGACCCCAGGCACAATCTGTTCATTCCCTGTATCTGCCTTCTCTGCTTTCACACCCGCATTTCACCACAATCCTGGAACTGACCAGGCCTTCGGGACCTGATTGTAGTGGGGTGCCATGAGATCTTCATGTCTCATGGAGCTTGGGGAGGATGCCTTTGTATGTCCACTGTCAGGACTGGTGACTTGTCCTCAACTCTGGCTCCTGGGAAGCGTGGTTTCCTAAAGCAGGCTGAGCTTCCTCAATCTGGGGATGGTGACTTATACTGTCTTAACTCGTGTCTGATCAGTTTTGTTCCCACTGCAATTTACCCTGCGTTTCTATTCTTGGCTATATTTGCTTTCTCCTGGCTACCTGCTTTCCCTGTTCAAGATCCATGTGTCAGCTACAAACTGGCACTTGCCAAGAGCATTTGCCACCTGCCTCTGAGGAAACTGAACCCTGGGCTGCTGCAGCTGCTGAACTTCAACACCCACTGAGGGAAATTCAGGGTAGAGAGTGAAGCAACTCTGCTCCAGGGAAACTGGTGGAAGAGGTCTATAGAGAGTTAAATGTTTCCAGGAGCTGATTTCATGATCCCAATCCTTGCATCTCTTCATAACTAGAAAAGCACTAAATCCCTTTCTGGTAACACAGCTCCCCATGACTGGCAGAAAAACTTTTGTAAACGCTTGATTGCATTGAACTCCACCCTCATCAAATTCTATTTTTCTTTTAATTGAAGGATAATTGCTTTATAGTATCTTGTGGTTGTCTGTCATACATCAACAAGAATCAGGCATAGGTACACCCATCTCCCACCGCATCCCACTCTTCTAGATAGTCACAGAGCCCCTGTTTGTGTTCCCTGAGTCATACAGTAAATTCCCATATACTGACCTTTGCCACTACCTCTTTGGAGCAGTTTATCAGAGCTTTCTGAGGTGCTGTCTCCCGGGCTGCAGTGTTCATTTTGCTCTAAATAAAACTGAACTCGCAACTCTTACATTGTGCATCTTTTTAGCTGACACGCATTGGGTCAGAGCTTAATGCTATTGGAATCAACTGTAACTGGGAATTCTCTAAATTAGGAAAACTAACCTTTCAATCACAAAGAGGGGTTGTGACGATTTGGAAGATAACACCTATAAAGCATCGTGCAGGTGGTTGGCATATGATACTGGCTGAGTGAACCTGAGCTGTGTTTAGCAGGAAAGCTGGTAAAGGGGTGAGAAACATAAGGATGAAACTCAGAGACAGTGTTCTGGGCGGAGAGGAACCTTAGCTGTGCAAACAGAATCTCAGAATCCTACTCACACGCACGGGGCTGTCCTGGTGGCTCACTGGTAAAGAATCTGCCTGCGGTTCAGGAGATGCAGGTTCAGTCCCTGGGTTGGGACGATCCCCTGGAGGAGGACGTGGCACCCCACTCCACTATTCTTGCCTGGAAAATCTCACAGACAGAGGAGTCTGGTGGGCTATAGTCCACGGGGTCACTAAAGAGTTGGACAAGACTTAATGACTAAACAGCTTACATGCAGAAGGCCATGTGTGGTAGACCCAGTTTCATGAGCATGGGTTCAGTCCTATAGCCACAGAAACAGAGACTGTGGCCCTTGGGAGATTGCTTAAAGCAGAACGAAGGTGAGCATTCTGTGTTTGAAAATTCTAGGAATGAAAACTCGCTTGAATCCTGCTTTAGCTTTCTGTGTGACAGTGATGATGATTAAATGTCTTTATTCAGTGACTGTGCACTGAGTGTGCCCATGTGGGCGATGCAGAAGGCAATAGGGAGATAAGCCGGTACTGTGCACCCACCATAAAGAAGTCACTGCAGCCCAAAGGGTGGTGTAACTGGAAGGGGTCTTTCAGATACAGTGATCCCAGAGGGTCTTCTTGAGAAGGCAACGTGTGAATGGAGACTTGAGGCAAATGAGAATTTATCAAGCAACAACAGGGCTTCCCTGGTGGTCCAGTGGCTAAGATTCTGCACTGCTAATGAAGGGGAGTCGGGTTTGATCCCTGGTCAGGAAACTAGACCCCATATGCCACAAGTAAAGATCCCACATGCTGCCACAAAGAATGAAGGTCCCACACGGCACAATTAAGACCCAGTACAGTCAAATAAATATTTGTTTAAAAAAAAGGCATTGGGTGGGAGTAAGGGAGAAGGAGGATCTCAGATAGGAAAATGGTAGTAATCTTTTACTGTGTTCTGAGTTGCTATATGCCAGCCCCAGACATGTCACTGCATGTGACCCCGAAACTCTGAAAGAAAGGCACATTTTTCTCTCGAGTAGATAACTGAGGCTCCAAGAGCTCAAGTCCATTACCCAAGGCAAGTGGCAGCACTGACTAATATTGCAACACATCCACATCCAGCTCTGATGCACAGCCTAGTTTTGGAAACCCTGGTCCACAGCAAGGTATGGACCAGACTAGCAGGAACAAAAAGATGAGGCTTCCAGGCCAAGGGGAAGGCCAGAGGCCACCATGATTGATTTCAAATAATTTTCTTAGAGAGAAGTAATGATAGACATCATGTTCCAAGTGATGGCTTTGTGCCTGATACCATGCTAAGCCTTCCACAAGCACCATTCATGGTCTCCTCCCAACACGCCCTAAAAGGAAGCCCTGTACTCCCTGCTCTGTGGATGAACAAAAGGAGGTGACACACCCCCTCCCTAACTTCTCCCCTTCTCCCTCTGCACCACGTCTCACACAGACCCAAGCAGAAGCCAAGATTTTAACCTGGAAATAGGGACTGCAGAGGTGAGGGATATGGCGGAACTTTCAACCATGTCATATGAGCACTGAATTAAAACTAAGTTAACCTGGAGAAGCTGTTTTTCTGGAATTCTCTCACTTTTTCAATGATCTAACAGATGTTGGCAATTTGATCTTCTGCCTTTTCTAAATCCATCTTGAACATCTGGAAGTTCATGGTTACATACTATTGAAGCCTGGTTTAGAGAATTTTGAGCATTACTTTGCTAGCATGTGAGGTGTGTGCAATTGTGCAGTAGTTTGAACATTCTTTGGCATTGCCTTTCTTTGGAATTGGAATTAAAACTGACCTTCTCCAGTCCTGTGGCCAGTTCCGAGTTTTCCATATTGTTGGCATATTGAGTGCAGCACTTTCACAGCATCATCTTCTAGGATTTCAAAGAGCTCAA
>SJYC01071538.1:0-86113 GCA_006408675.1 Madoqua kirkii
TGAGAGCAACAGCAAGGTGATCCAACCAGTCCATCCGAAAGGAAATCAGTCCTGAATATTCATTGGAAGGACTGATGCTGAAGCTGAAACTCCAATACTTTGGCCACCTAATGCAAAAAAAAACTGACTCATTTGAAAAGACCCTGATGCCGGAAAAGATTGAAGGCAGGAAGAGAAGAGGCCAAAAGAAGATGAGGTGGTTGGATGGCATCACTGACTCAATGGACATGACTTTGAGCAAGCTCCAGGAGTTGGTAATGGACAGGGAAGCCTGGCGTGCTGCAGTCCATGGGGTCACAAAAAGTGGGACACGACTGAGTGACTGAAGTGAACTGAACCTGGAGAAAAGAAGAATGCAAGAGATACCCACATCAGGGATACAAAAGGCTTTCTCTTATGGAAGCTGGACTAGATTTGTTGACCCCAGCATTCAGAACTCAAGTCATTGGGTGCACTGGAGGTTCCAGTACACCATCCAGCTTCCCTTACCAGACCCCTCATCTCACACCCAGGTGGGTGAGACTACTGGCTGCCAGGGTCTCACAGTAGAACCCTTTTGGGGACAATATGCACTGCCGATGGTGCAAAGCCACTGAGGGTATGTTCTGTCCCAGCCACACAATTTGGACCCAAGTTTGTTGTTTTTTTATTTTTTTTTCCATTGGAGGATAATTGCTTTACAATTTTGTATTTCTGCCATATATCAGCATCAGTCAGCCATAGGTATACATATATCCCCACCCTCTTGAAGCTCACTCCCGCCTCCCACCCCCTTTCACCCCTCTAGGTCATCACAGAGCACCAGTTTGAGCTCTGTGCCTCATTCAGCAAATCCCCACTGGCTGCTTTGCACACGGTAGTGTGTATGTTTCCACGCTACTCTGTGCATTCCTCCCACCCTCTCCTTCCCCCCTGTGTCCACAGTCTTCTCTAGGTCTACGTCTTTCTTGTCCAGCTGGACACCAGTTTTCACATACACAATGACCATCACAAATCCAGCCGCATCCCCCCCCCTCCGCCACCTCCCATACAGCTCACTTTAATCAGAACAGTGTAAAAGACTGCAACTTAGAGATAAACAGATGCCCTAATATCCTGATTTTCTCCAGCAGATAGACACAAAACCCAAAAAAGGACACACCAAATATAGCGCCTGGGAAATAACGGATCTGGAGTTTCTCCCTGTTGGTAATATTTTTACATCCCTGAGGCTTTCCTCCACTTGGATAATTGATAGGTCAGTGGTTTTCTTTCTCTTCACACACCTCATGTTTGCCTCCTCACTTTAATCAGGGAAAGATGGAGGCAAAAGCAAAGATGTCTGGCTACAGCAAAAAGCAGTGGTGAAAAGCACTAGGCCAAGATCAAATATTTATGGTGCGGCAAACTAGCTAACTGATTGTGATATCAAAGGATAACAAATCATTTTTTAAAGGGGAGAAAAAGCAATCAACGTGAACAGTATAATTTGCCTTTCATCAGGTACTGATTTCTTTTTTCTGGTGTTCATCTAACAATGATCGTTTCTGACTTTCTTTTGTCTCGTTTAAAAATACATTTCATGTCCCTCCCCCAAGGCAGTCAGATGTGCAGTGTTTTAAACGAGGTTTTGTGAAAGAGACATCGAATTTCGTATTTTGTACCCTGTGAAAAGGAACACATGTAGTTCTCTGTAGCCCCTGTCTTTTCTTCAGTGGTTCCTGCTGTTGTTACATGATTGAGAAATTGATTGAACCAGAGTACTTCAAAGAACAGCCATGTTCAAATTACAGACTTCAGCAAATGAGACTTATGCAAAAGTAACAGTAGTCAAATAGCCAGTATTTCTCATCTGTAGCTCCCGCTACCCCTTCTACAAAGCCCAAGTGGGCAGCAGGTAATAAATGTAGGTAACAAAAGAAATGCAGAGAACAAGTAATATAGATAACAAAAGAAAAATGATAATGAATAATCTGACATCTCTGCCGTCAATGTTTTCTAAAAATCCTCTTTCAGTACCACCATCTCGTTACATTTTTAAAAAATTTTATCACTTCAATTATAAATTCCTCAACAAGGTCATACTTAGAAAATAAATTGTCTGAAGGGTTATCATCAGACTGTTAATTTCCAGTGAAAATGACCTGATTCTTACAGAAAGCTTAGTACACATGGAATTTGGTTTTTCTGATTTTTAAAAATGTATTTATAAAAGCTTTGCTGCTGCTGTTAAGTCACTTCAGTTGTGTCCGACTCTGTGCGACCCCATAGACGGCGCCCCACCAGGCTCCGCTGTCCCTGGGATTCTCCAGGCAAGAACACTGGAGTGGGTCGCCATTTCCTTCTCCAATGCAGGAAAGTGAAAAGTGAAAGAGAAGTCGCTCAGTGGTGTCTGACTGTTAGCGACCCTGTGGACGGCAGCCCACTAGACTCCTCCATCCACAGGATTTTCCAGGCAAGAGTACTGGAGGGGGGCACCATTGCCTTCTCCATATAAAAGCTTTATGAAGATTTAATTCACATACCACACAATTCATCCATTTTAAGTATACGATTCAATGATTTTTATTATATTCAGAGTTGATTTTTTTTAAAAGTAATCTGTCTTGAGTACTTCTGTTGTTTTTTAATTGGTCTTTTTGGAGAGACTACCCTAAAGAATTTTTAACCTCATGAACTCTGAACTCAAAGAATCAAATATTGCTTTTCTCCCACCTTGTGGCTTCTTTGTAAATTTTTATCATTACTTTTAGAAGAATTCTGAAGCCCTCTATGCCTGTCAGTACAGAAGTAGTTTAATTAGATTATGAAGAAAAGAAGACATCTTCACTTTGAAAAGCATAGCTGGGCTTTGCTACCAGAAAATAAAATTTTTGTTTCCCTCAGTTTCCCTTACAGACATTTCTGAGCTCAGCTCATTGCAGGCTGATCTCTGTGACTTCACATTTGCTCAAAGCAGGTAATTTACTAGCAGTAGCACCAACATAAATTAAGGAAAAATCTTTATAAAATATAAGTGAACCAAAGTTCACTTTATACACTGTGCTGCCTATTATGTGTGTGTGTGTGATTTGCATACACGTATCTCACATACACATTGTCATTCAAAGCATGGCTCATAAGTCTGATTATGTTATGGTTTCCTTTTATAAGAGAGAATTAAGCATGAACACTTACTGTTCATTCAATTCCTATACATCATTCCTTCTCACTCTAGGCTTCCTGCACTTCTTAGAGGGGTGGTATCCATGAACCTGTGTTTTTTAACAAACTTTCCAGGTGACTCTGATGGCCCAACATTGGGAAATCAAGGATCCTCTGCCACATACTGAAGACAAGATATTCATAGCAAGCAGTGAATGGCTTCACGGCTGATACTCAGGGAGACCGATGCACTGGAGTTGAATCCCAATCTGCTATTGCCTGAATGTTTCTTTCCTACCAAAACTCGTATGTTGAAATCCTAACTCTGAAGGCAATGGTATTAGGAGGTGGTCTTTGGTTGTCAGTTAGGACATGAGGGTGGGGCCCTCATGAATGGGATTAGTGCCCTTATAAGAGAACCCAGAGAGGCCCCTCACTGCTTCCACCATGTGAGAATGCAGTGAGAAGACACTACCTATGGACCAGGAAGAGAACTCCCACCAGAACCCAACCACTCTGGTACCTGATCTCAGAGTTCCAGCTCTCAGACCTATGAGAAATAAGTTTCTGTTGTTTATGTGCCATCCAACTGTGGTAATTTGTGATAGCAACCCCCAAAGACTAAGACACCAACACAACTTCAGGCAATTCAGAGCACCAACAGGTAACACGGACACCTGTCCAATTCATACACTGGAAGCTGTCACCCTCTTTTCACCTGGCCCTCTGCCACTCGACTTCCAAGAGAGATGAACTGCATTGTCAAAGACAACCTGTGACTCTCCAACCTGGAAACCAGGCAGGCTCGAAGGTTCTTCAACCACAGAGCAGAATTGATGCTGATGGCTTTGGAGGTTGGGTCATCACAGGCGAGATGCCCCAGGTCTAATGACCCCGAGGCTCCCATGCTTTGAGGAAGCCACACCAGTTCCAGGCACCACACATGTGGAGGAATAAACCTTCAGCAGAGTCCAGGCCCTGCAGTTCCATCACCACAAAACTTTGATTCGTCCCAACTGAGATTCCGACAGCCTGGAACGCCAACGTGCCATAGAAAGGGGACTATACCTTGTCTGCTTTCCTGACCCACAGAATCCATGGGTATAAATCACTATGTGCAACAGCAATTTATTATACATCAGAGGGCCCAGAGCAAGGGGACAGAATACCAAGTGACCTATGAACATGATGAGAGCCAGAAAATTCTATCAAAGCCTGGAGAACATGGTGCTGTCAGCCAGGCCAAGCACACTGTCCTAAAATCACCAGATTTGGGCTGCTTTCCTCTCTGGTCTAAACAGTACTTCAAGCCCATGGGATCACTCCCAGACAGAACTGCAGGACAGAAAGAATCAGCAAGCAGCAATAATGGCTTTGCTCTCTCGTGTTGGCTGCCAGAAGCCCTGTGAAGGTATATCTGGATATGCCCTGCTCCATGGGGAGAGTATGGTTTCCTCAATGGTCTGAACACCAACAGACCTCAGGGCTTGCTCACCCCTCACAGCAAGGAGTGGGACAGGAATTCTTGCAGGCACAAAGGGTAACCTGATGCCTTTTACTGTTTTCCCCTTGGAAGAAATTGTGAGGCTGTGGTGCTACCCAGGCACTGCTCTCTGGGGCCTTTTTTGGGGATATAAAGCACAAGTTTCTTCCTAATATGCATAGCAACACACTACCAATAGTCCTACCAATGAATACTCAAGGTTGCCTTCATTTAACCCCTGCCAGATGGACTGGGATAAACCATTCCTCCTTAACAGCCCCCAAAATAGTAAGACTGTTCCCCTCTTTCACAGAAGTAAACAGCTCTAAACAATGTTCTACCACTGTTCTGAGAACTGAGTATTGATCTTCCTCCTTCTCAGATAAAATACCTGTCCCTAATCTTCCCTGGTGGCTCAGTGCTCAAGAATCAGCCTGTCGATGCAGGAGACTCAAGTTCGATCCCTGGGTTGGGAAGATCTCCAGAAGGAAATGGCAACCCACTCCAGTGTTCTTCCTAGGAAAACCCCATGGACATAGGAGCCCGGTGAGCTGTGGTCCATAGGGTTGCAAAGGAGTCGGACTCAATTTAGCGACTAACCAACAGCAACAATCTAAGGACAGGAACTGCGTTTTTTGAGTTTCTGATCTATTCTCTCCCCTGCTGGGTCTGTTGAAATCACAGGGAAAGAATTCTGGGGTAGATTAATGATATCTGAAAGGGATGGGAGAACAAAGACATAGACCATGGATTTGCTATCCTGCGTCTATTTTAAAATAGGATTACTACAAAAATCACCACAAAATTCAGTGATAAACGAGAAGGGAAAATGTAAACAAATGCTTAATATTTTTTTAATATTGTTCTTTTTACACCACCAGCACTCAAGGAAAGAAAAAAATGTGCAAACTGAGTCCATTTTAGTATACTCCCAGATCCTGTTACGGATTCTAGTGGGATTAGAGTTAATAAACCTCCGAGATGGAAGACTGAGTTGAAGTTGCTGGCAATCCTACTTCATATCATTTCAGATAACATGTACTCACCAAAAGTAAATTTATTATTCTTCTGACATCTTTTATCTAATTCAGAAATGGGCAGTTCTAGCCATGAGACATGTATGCTGCATGCCAAGATATTCAGAAGCTGGGCAAACCCCTCATTGCTGGTTGTGCATGAAATAGGATCTGTGCTTGGCTCTGCTCTGTTTCAGGGGCACCTGCAGGTCAAGAACGCCTAGAACTGCGGACCTCAGCCCGTGAGCACTCAGTCTCCAGAATGAGCAACACACTGGCCGTGCTTTAGGCAAAGAATTTCAGGAGACCTGGAAGTTGTGTATGCGTGCTTCCTCACTCGTGCGTGTGTGCAGTTGTGTCCAACTCTTTGTGACCCATGGACTGTAGCCCACCAGGTCCCTCTGTACATGGGATTCTCCAGGCAAGACTACTGGAGTGGGTTACCATTTCCCCCTCCCAGAGATCTTCCTGACCCAAGAATCAAACCTGGGTCTCTTGCACTGCCAGCAGATTCTTTACCACCTGAGGTACCAGGGAAGCTCTTGACCTGGAAGCTAGATGAGTGCTTTCCAGCAACACTATCTGCGGCAATGATGTTCTATAATCTGCCTATCCAATAAGATACCCCCATTTGCTTATGGAGCACTCATTGTGTGGCTAACGCCACTGAGAAAAATTAATACATTAAAATGTATTAATATAAATTTAAGCAGCCACAGTGTGAGTTTGATCTAGTGATTTAATTTCTCCAGCCCTCAGTTTTACAGACCTCCCAACTCCATCTCCTCCTCTCCATCTCTCCGCCAGCCCTCTCCTCCTCTAATGCAAACTGTTCTGGCTATTCCTACCCAGGATAGACACTATGGCTTTTTTACCAAGTTCAAGCTCACTCTGCTTGCTGTGCAACAGGCCAATGACTCTTAGAGAAGAGGTGTTAAGGCAAGGAAAATGACTTTATTCAGAAAGCTAGCTGACCAAGAAGATGACAGGCTAATGTCTGAAAATAATCTTTGGAAACTGGATGCCAGATTCTTTTACAGATCAGAGATGAGGGAGGGGTGAGGGGTGGAGAGAAAGCAGGGTAAAAAGGCCGTCTGTCCCGAAAACGTCTCCTAGAATGGCAAGCCTCAGGCAGGAGATGTGTTAATTTCTTTCTTCCTGCCATCCACAGGTGGACAGGGTTCTGAACAAAGGCACATGCGTTTAATAGTCAGGCAAAGGGACAGGATTCTCTGAGGCAAACCATTCTGTATGATTATAATAACAAAAGCAATGAAAAGCAAGTCAAAGAAACTGTTCCAACACAGAGTCAGGATTGGTTTCCTCCCTGCCACAACAGCGTAATTAATCTCCTTGCTGACTGCGGATGGTGAGCACTAATAAAAATAAAAATTGAACTAAAAAATATCTGTCAATGGCTTCTCAATGCTTTCCAAATGAAGCACAATCATCAAATTGGCCAGCTGATAAAGTCTTGTGTGGTTTGCTCTGTCCTACTTTCCCAGCGGAAATCTCATGTTGAGGCCCTTTTCATCTGAGTTTCAGCCAATCTGACCTGTCTTTGTCCCTTAAAACTCTATGCTCCTGCCTGCCCCAGAGCTTTTGTACATTCTTCCTTTCCCATTCCTTGCCCTCCCTCACCTTCCCCCTCGCTCTCTGCCATATTCACCCTTGCGCATCCTTTAAAACTCAGTTCAAGCAGTACTTCTCCAGGAAAGCCTCCAAGACTTTGGTTTCAGCCATGCCCAGACTTCTGGGATCTTAGTTCCTCTACGAGGGATTGAACCCAGGCTCTAGGCAGTGACAGTGCAGAGTCCTAACTACTAGACCACCAGGAAAATCCCCAGGAAGGACTTTTTTAAACTTCTGAAAATAACCCAAGCAACATATACTCAGCAAGGTGATAGCGCGAGGCACTGCGGCATCCGTCCAGCCCAGCCCTCCCCTCGCTGGGAGGGGCCCCCTTCCCTGCTGCCCTGCCCCTCCCCACCTCGCCCCTGAGAGTGTTGGCTGCTAGAGGCACACAGCTGCCCTTTTTCAGATAATTGCCCTCAGGTGGTAGGAATTAGCTAATAGAAGGAGGCCCTCAGAAAAGAGGCTGCTATCTACATAATAAGCACTAGATATCATGAATACTTCATGGAAACAAAACCACCAACAGGGCAAAATGGTTCCTGAAGGCAAAAAAAAAAAAAAAAACTTATTTTTATGCATAAAACACAACTATATCTACAGTACATAAACAGGTATCTAGTCTATCTGTGGCATTAAAATTTCATTCTGGGGGGCTGGAGGGGATTAAGGGAAAATGTCTAAGTGGCACCTTGTGTGTATGTGTGTGCTCAGTCCTGTCTTACTCTTTGTGACCCTATGGACTGTAGCCAGGCCAGGCTTCTCTATGCATGGGATTCTTCTTGGTGGGTGTGCGTGGGAGGAAGAGGTAGGAAGGGCGGGGGCAATAATGCAAAAAAAAAAAAAAGTTGAAGAATGCGGCCCTAGATGGATGCTAACTATGGTGGTGATGATGTTTACTTGCTAATTTATGTCTGACTCTGCAACCCCATGGACTGCAGACCTCCAGGCCCTGTCCATGGGATTTTCCAGGCAAGAATACTGGAGTGGGTGGCCATTTCCTTCTCCAGGGGATCTTCCTGACCCAGAGATTGAACGTGCATCTTCTACATTGCAGGTGGATTCTTCACCACTGAGCTACCTGGGAAGCCAACTATGGTACCTGTGGGTTCCAAATGGCCTCTTCTGTAGCTCTGGCAGATTCCAGTCTAAGGACTGGTCAGTCCAGACTGCTCTTCCAGCACCCCCACAGAAGAAGGCAGTGCTTCCAGCCTCCTCTTGTTAGCAGCTCATTTACACTTGGACAAGCCTGGTGATTCTTCTCCCCCACCTCCCTCACCCATGCTTTGCATATTATTAAAATCAAATCATCCTGATGTCTGAGCTGAGAGACTTTTACTTCTTTGCTCATTGAAATCTATTTTGAAACTGATGGATGTGTGAAGAATATATGCAATGTAGATTAGCCTCAGAATGACTGATTTTTCCATAATTCTGAGAAAAAGAGAAATTATTGCCCTTAGAAGGTGTCATCTATCTGCATACAATTTGGGTTAGAAAGAAAACATCCTTATCAGGACGTTATTATATAGCTCTCAATCCAGCACCAGGAAACAGTGTAATTTGAGACAATGAATATCATCAATGCCATGAATTCCACGTAATTGTATTTCATTGAGAAAAAGAAGAATGTGTCTCCTTGCGGGTCTTCGGGTGGGGAGAGGCAGGGAAGAGAGGACTGCACTGTACCATCTGGACTGTCAGAATAGAGATGAAAAATAGCATAGCCACTCACCCGGCCACTGGAAACGCAGTCACATGTTCAGAAATGCAAAATATGAACACGATTAAGCTAAGGTAAAAAGAAATCAGCCTGACAGCTAATTATTCTCTGCAACCCAGCCTGCCCTGACTGAGCTCCTACTATGGGCCGAGGGCTGTGGCAGCTGCCCGGTAAATTCACTGCCCTGGTTCCTGCAAGTAACTGACAGAGCCAAGATTTGAACCCTGTCTCCCAAGTTTGATATTATGACTCAAGGGACTGGAAGAAGCTCTAGCTGAATAAGAACTAGCTCATCAAGCTGAAAAGTCTAGGGGTAAATGCTTCCGGCAAGGCGGGATCTAACGACAGTGATCAGGCTCAGACGACATGATCAGGACACTCGCTGCCTCTCAGCTCCACTTCCTCTGTGTGGCCTTTTTTCTCAGGATAGTTCATCCTGTGTGGCAGCCTCTGATAACCCCAAGCCTAGAATCCTCACAGCTCAGTAACTTCAGTCATTATTAAAAGTGGTTTTAACATTTCTTTCTCTCTGCGCTAGTTTCTAGGAAAAGCCTCAAGACCCAGTCTCCTTAGGGCAGCTTGGAACCCGTTGCTGAAGCCATCCCTGTTGGGGTAGGGGGGTGGGGTGCAGGACAGGAAGATGAATGCTCTGATTGGCCAGACTCTGGTCATGTGCCCACCCAACCCCCAAACTGTGGGTGAAGAAAGCGGAATCTTAAAATGTGTAGCAATGAAGATCAAGGTGTCCTTCCCAGAACAAGGATTAAGAGGGCAGCAACACACAGTCCTCACCTCCCCCACTCGAAATTCTATCCTCTTAGCCTACCCTTAACGCTCCTCCATGTGCTAACACTATAGTGTAAATTGGCTTATTTCTGCAAAGGCACATTCTTACCAACATATCCTGGGTACCCAGAAGAGCACCTGGTACATAAGAGCTGTGGAATATTTGCTCAGTGAAAGAATGAATGAATCAGAAACACCAAACCTGCCTCTCAGCTAAAGGGTTTATGTGATGGGGCCTCTTCGACGGGAGACTAAATGATCAGCACCCCCACTAAGTGCTTAACAAACGCTCAGCACCTGTGCTTCCAGGCAAGCAGAGAACAAGCCCCCACTCCCATGCCTCCAGCAGAGGGATGGGAACACCTGCCCCAGAGGGTTGGGAGGAAGCCCCACTGGCCACCCCCTCTCCCCCAGGAGGGGGACCTGCCACTCACTGCACAATCCCCGAGGCTTCATCATTGACTGGAGACGTATTGTTACTTGAACATTTTTGACCAGGGATGGATCAACACGTTCTTAGAGAATGATATAATTAACATCACTGTGCAAAGTTGTTAGACCTTAAAACTGATCAAGCCTTCATTATACGAAACTTTCCACTGTCATTATCATTCACATTTTGCTCTATTATGCTTTTGTTACAACCTTGTATGTATTATACACATGTTTATTACCATAAAATTTTCAAAAATGACACATCACAAACTTTCTCATTTCTAAAAGACCCCCTCCCCCCCACACGAAGATCCACTTGGTCAACTGCCGGGTAAAATAAATGAAAATATTCTAGAGGAAATAATACCCACAGAACTTTAGAAAAAAGTGCTGCCCATAAGTGCAGCCTGCTCTTCCACAGACTGGGAAAGCACAGTGAAACATGGTATATTTGTAATAGCCTGTTCTGCAGACAGGTGCCTGCTGCTATTGCTGCTACGTCGCTTCAGTGGTGTCCGATGCTGTGCGACCCCATAGACGGCAGCCCACCAGCCTCCTTTGTCCCTGGGATTCTCCAGGCAAGAATACTGGAGTGGGCTGCCATTTCCCTCTCCAATGCATGAAAGTGAAAAGTGAAAGCGAAGTCGCCCAGTCGTGTCCGACTCTCAGTGACCCCATGGACTGCAGCCTACCAGGCTCCTCCATCCATGGGATTTTCCAGGCAAGAGTACTGGAGTGGGGTGCCATTTACAGCCTATCACCCTCTAACAAAACACTGGATGCTTTAGTAAGACATACAGCGACTCAAATAAATGCACTAGGTGCAAAAAAGTTGTTCATATTTATTCAAACGTGGTGTTTCCATATTCACTGACATAGCAAATCACCAGCCACAGGCATGGTGGTGCCAGTGTTAGTTTTGATTAAAAAAAAAAAAAAAAAGAATCCCCTAGTCAGCAATGTGTAAAAGCACAGACTGCAGAATCCACTCCCAGGAGATCCTATTCCATAAATCCTCGAGGAGGCCCAAGAATTGGCACTCTGTGTAAGTTTCCAGGTGCTGCTCTTCAGGAACCAGTTTGAGAACCGAGCTTTTCTGCAGCGAAATTTTAATGCTAATATTAATAGTATTTCCAGTGTTTTGTCAACAGCTACTGAGTGCCCCAGGGGTTCACGGGGTGGTACAGCAGGGAGTTGGCTAGAAAAGACAAATTTGCTCATTTTAATCAGTCTCTAAAAGGAAGCCTAAGATGCAGGAGAAGCTTGCTCTCCCGCAGAGATGCCCACCCCGCAGCTGACTTCTAGACTCATTCTCAAACTGTGGTCCTCTGACCACTGACCTCATGACTCCCCGAAGATGACTGCCTAAAAGTAGCTTCTGAGTCAGGAATATGTTTAGCAATCATACCAGGAGATATTTTTAAGGTGTACAGAAAGAGATCTACTGTGAGGGATTGGCCTCACCTGGTTATGGAAGCTGAGACATCACAGGACCTGCCAGCCACAAGACAGAGGCACAGGAAGCTGGTGGGGTAGCTCCAGTCCAAGTTCTAAGGCCTGAGAACCGGGGCAGCCAGTGGTGTACGTGCCTGAAGACGACTTATAAAACCCAAGAAACAGCAGCACTAAGGTCCAAGGCAGAGAAAGATGGATGACTTTGCCCTGAGAGAGCACATTTTGTTTCTCTGCCCTTTTATGCTAATCGGGCCTGCCGATGGATAACACCTGCCCATATTGGTGAGCGTGACCTGGATGGCTCAGCCAGGTACCAGGGCTGGAGGTGACAGGAGGACCCATGGTCCAGCCATGCTTTCCTAAGGGACATCCCCACAGAGGCCTGGCCCAGCATCTCCAAATTCAACAGGTTCTTATTTAAATAGGAGACCCACTGCATCAAGGACTGCTGGGTGGTACTTGAATGTAACTAGTCAGTAACAAGAATTCCCTGGTTCTCTTAGAATCAGGCCCAACAACCAGAGAATCAGCTGATACACGCAAGAGCAGAGAAAGGAAAGGACTTGTTAAGCAGAGGCATCCACAGCATGCCAGGCCCTTTACACACACAAGTGCTTGAATCCCTGCCAGACCCGCTTTTACAGATCTGAAGATACTGAGGGTCAGAGACGGTTACTAATAGCTAGCCCAGCTAATAAGAAGCCAGAATCAAACCCACCATATTGATTCCAAATACTGCCCTCTGTCTGCCATGCGGGATAATAGAAACAAGGCAGGCAGTAACAAGCAGGAGGCTCAAGGACTCAGAAGCTTCTAGCATCCAGAGTGAAGACTGCTGGTGAGAGACTGTGAAGAGGGACAGATGGAGGAAGTGGCGGTCTGGGAAACTCCCTGGACACAGACCCACCCCCATCCCAAGCTTTCCGCAGAACAATGTACCTGCCCAATTTCATATCAAGCTGGAAGCAACTTCACGAGATGAAAGTCAAACCACCCATCTGAACCCTGGGGAAGGCCTGGGGTGGAAGTTTCCACAGTTCCGCGGTTCTTACTTACTTCCCCTGGTTCTGAAGTGTCATCCCCTGACTCTGACTCATGGTGTTTCCCCAGTTTCACTGTCTAGAAAACAGCAACCCCAAGACACGTAGCCCTGTGAGTCTTAACTGAATGATATATATGAAAAAGCTTGATCCTGAGAGGAAGTCCTACAGAGATGCCCAGGGTCATCATTGTCATTCATAAGTCAATGAGCAGTCCATGCCAAGAATTTGATATAAGCTTCCCAAAGACCATGAAATTACATTTTTGCACACTGTGTTTAAAACATGCCAAACACTATTTTTTTTTTCTGTACCACTGGTGGCTAAGACTGTATATTTTTAAGACACCATAAGGAAAAGTGAAGCAAGAGTGGTCTCTTGTGGAAGTAAACAGTATGTACAACAATTTACAGAACGTCAATCACAGGGGGTGGTGTTTCAGAAGCCAACTAGTGGGAAATGGCCAATTTTCAGATGGGTGGTTTTTGAAGGTGCAGGCCTGAAATCTGAGCCTACTTGGGATTCTTTCCTTGAAAGAAAGAATGAAAATTTGGTTCCTCCTGTTGCCCGCCAGCCTTCCCCCTTAGCACCCCTCCATCAGCCAGGTGAGTCTGATGCAGATGTTCCAGAGATATGCTCTGAGATTTAGCCTTCCAGTGAGTTTCACTGGCTTTGCGTGGGGCATGCAACTGCATTTTCTTCAAACATTACTGTCGAATTGGGCCACGCTACTAAAGGCTTTCCTTCCTGGATACCCACTCAAAACGGGGCTGCACAACACGGCTGGACCTAGAAATTGTCTTACTGAGTGACGCAAGTCAGACAGAGGAAGTGAAATATTATATGATACCACTTGTACACTGAATCTGAAAAAAAAAAATGATACAAATGAACTTACAAAACAGAGACAGGCAAAGAATGAACTATGATTACTAGGGAGAAGGGTGGCGCCGGCAGAGAGACTGGGATTGTCATGTACACACTAATTTTTTTACATGGACAGGAACCTGCTGCACAGCACAGGGAGCTCAGTTGCCTCTTCTGTGACGACCTAGATGTATGGGATGTGGGGAGAGAGGTTCAAGAGAGAGGGAATATGTGTATACTGAAAGCTGATTCACTTTGTTGTACCGCAGAAACTAACAACATTGTAAAGCAACTAGCTCCAATTAAAAAAAAATACATACATACCTCATATAGTTTGTGTTAAAAAAAAAAAAGAAGGACCTACTGTATAGCACAGGGAACTTTGTTCAATATTATATACAACCAAACGGGGAAAAGAATTTGAAAAAGAATGGCTACATGTATAACTGAATTACTTTGCTGTACACCTGAAACGAACACAACATTGTAAATCAGCTAATTCTAATATAAAATCAAAAGTTTTTTTTAAAAATCCTGGGCTGCAAGCCATCGGCAGCCCCTCGTCTTGGTTTGTGTCCAGGAAAGACAAGGAAGGACTAAGGCTGGCACAGGAGGAACAAAAGTCAAGAGGCTGGGAGGAGCCTCAAAATACTTGGGAGATTTCTCCACAAAGGATGCACATTGTCTTATGTCCCCCTATTTTGATGAACATTTTGCCATTTTTTTTAGGCTGTTTCAGAACTGATGACGACTTGTGTTTCAAGATTTGGGAAGCCAATTTCACATAGAGTGAGTTTATCTATTATGAAATTCGACATAAACACTGAGATCATCTAAAATATGCCGACCAAACAAAGAATACAAGATGGGCATTCGTGCAGCTAAGAACAAGCCCAAACTAAGAACGAACATTGCCAGGACCCGCATGTGCCTCTCCAAGAACACCCACTCCAGTGATGAGCCCCAGGCTAACTTTCATGACAATCATCTTAACTTTTGTTTGTAGCTCTCACATGTGTTTGTATTTCTAAGCATACATTTATCTTGAGTTGCCCTTGAACTGCATATAAATGGACCTGTTGTGACTCCTCTGCTCTATAATATTCCATTGTACAAATCGTCTCCTTCTGATGAACATTTGGGTTGTTTTCCATGTTTTCCATTCTAGCACACAAAACTGCTGAGAACAGTCTCACCAAGTCTTATCTGACTCTTTTGTGACCCACCAGGCTCCTCTGTCCGTGGGGTTTCCCAGGAAAGATACTGGAGTGGGTTGCCATTTCTTTCTCTGGGGATCTTCCCAACCCAGGGATGGAACTCGCACTCCTGCACTGGCAGGCAGGTTCTTTACCACTGAGCCCGCAGGGAAGCCCCCAAGAGTGTCACACCATGGCCTGATTCCCATAGGCAAGGGATCCTCCAGACTGGAAGTTGAGCGTACATTTTCTATAAACGGGAAGATAGTAAATATATGGAACTTTACAAGCCAGACAGTCCCTGTCTCTCCCAGCTCTCCAACTCTGCCATTGTATCATAAAAGCTACCATGACCAGATATCAACAAATAACATGACTGTGCTGCAAAACTTGAAACAGCAGCAGATGACAGGCTGGATTTGGGCTGTAGTCCCAGTTTGCTGACTTCTGCTAAAGACGGCCTGCTGAGGAGTGGGAACACTGGGGCCGCCCCACTGCACAGCTCCATGGCAACCAGAGTGGGCACTGCACATCCTGCTGCAGCCCCGGCCGCTGAGCCAAGGGCCTGTGCACCCGACTGCCAGTCAGGCCAAGCTCTTCCCCGAAGTGGTTTTGCAAGTTTGCATTCCCACCAGCAGAGAAAGATGCCCCCTTCACTCACATCCCCACCATCCTCGGTATCAGTCATTTTTGCTGAATTTACAGGTAATAGAGTAGTCTGGGTTTGCATTTCACTAGTAAGTGGCTGAGTCCTAATTTCATGCATTTCTGACAGCCACCTTCCTCCTCTGTAAACTGAAGTCAGTCCTTTTTCCTTGGGCGCTTGAGTGGCCGAAGTCCTGTGCTGCTTGCTGTATCTCCCTCTCGTCCCTGTGCCCAAACCAGGCTTAGGCACTGCAGAGGCAATGATGCTGATAATTCAAATGTCGTCTTAGATGTTTAAAGCTTTCCTACTGTGGAGAGACAGGTGACCAAGACTGGTGGTTGAGGAACTTCCCTGGTGGTTCAGCGGCTAAGACTCGCGGCTCCCAGTGCAGGGGGCTTGGGTTTGCTTTCTGGTCAGAGAACCAGATCCTACATGCTGCAACTAAGACCTGGCACAGCCCCCCACCCCCCGCCCCAAAAAAATACTAGTGGTTGAGGCTGAGGCATTTGGTGGGGGAAAGGGACCGAGATAGTAAGTGGTTTCCAGGGGACCCTGGATCTTATAAAACTGGCTTGGCTGTGGGATGTGGAAAGTTAGGGTGTATGTGCAAGTGGAGAGAGTCCCTATTACCATGCCTCCTTCACCAAATCTACAAGTTCTGGGTTGTCTTTACGTGGGTTCATCTGTTTGTAAGTTCAATCACTATATCACATATTATTTTAAAAGAATTTATAAGCTCATGTAAAAGACTATAGACCATTATTCAATATTCATCAACTTACAGAAAGCCAATCTGAGAAACAGCCCCCCAGTGGATACACAGTCATCCCTTGGTATGTGCAGGAGACTGGTTATGCAAAACCAAAGGATGCTCAGGTCCCTTCTATAACTATTCATATTGAAGTTGTCCCTCCATATCTGTGGATGCAGAACACCAACTTGTATGATATAGCTAGGGTTTAAGATCTGGGTGCCGAGACCACCCGCTGGCTGGGTGACCTTGGGCTGATGTCCCACTTCTCTGGAACTATTTCCTAACGTGAAGAATGGGAGTAATGATGGGCCTTCTCTCACTGGCTTAGTCTCGGTGTTAAATGAGATAGTACATGGGAAAAGCCGGCTATGTTTCAGGGAAAAAGTAAAAACAGTAAAGGCAGGCTGGTGCTGTCTTAGTAGTTTTTTCTAAATGCAATCAGAAATATAGTGGAATTTCCCTTAAATAAATCCATGTAAACTCTTCTGCCTCAGGACCGCTTGTCTTCTAGTGAAGAAGTAGACTTGGTTTGGTTAGATAAAGAGAGGCCAAGAGCCCAGCGACTTTCCCTCTTTGCTCTGGCTGCCAGGAAGCTGAGATTCCATAACCAGAGGGTAGAAGGGATGTGTCAGGAAAGGGGTACATGAATGTGAGCCACAAAATGTGCACATTAAAGTGAAAGTGATTCCAGTCATGTCCGACTCTTTGAGACCCTATGGACTATATAGTCCATGGAATTCTCCAGGCCAGAATAGTGGAGTGGGGAACCATCCCTTCTCTAGCAGATCTTCCAGACCTAGGAATCGAACTGGGGTCTTCTACATTGCAGGCGGATTCTGTAACAGCTGAGCTACCAAGGAAGCCCCATGCACATATTAATGTAAGTGTAAATACAGACAGTAGTCAAAGAATATGTAACCAAAATATGTATGAATGAAAGAGATGAATCAGGTGACTTTAATTAAAACATTATTTTATGAATTTTATTTATTTATTGTTAATAGTTGTGATTTGCTGTGATGTCTTTTCTCATCCTAAATACATTCACTTTTAGATTCACTTATAATTTTATGTTCTTCTTCTTAAAGGAGTGCCTCTAGAACTTGGATCAACCCCTACAAGACATGGAAAAGTTGAGTGTCCTTCCTACTAGATTTTCCAAGGGACATGGCTGCAGGGAAAGCTCTCAAGCTGTGGTCCTTACATTGGCAGCATCAGTGTTACCTGGAAACTTGTTAGCAATGCAGAATCTCAGGTCTCACCTGAGGCCTACTGAATTTTACACTGTGAGGTGCAGCCCAGTGACCTGTGTTTTCATAGACACTCCAGGTAAACTGGAGGCACTCTGAAGCCTGCAACCCATTGACTCCAAGGGAATCAATTTCCAGATCCTCAAGGTAAAAACACACATTTGTACTTTTACCTAAAATGGACCAGCTTGAGACCTGATGTATGATGTACCATCTCTCAACACCCACAGTTCCGTCTTCTACCTTATCAGAGGGCAGGCCTCTCACAAACCCAGAATCCACTACCCTGGGTGCACAGCCATGGTGTGTTTTTATTCTAGGGCACCAAAGGGTCCCTTTCTGTTGGGGTTCCCTGATAGCTCAGTTGGTAAAGAATCTGTCTGCAGTGCAGGAGATCCCGGTTTGATTCCTGGGTCAGGAAGCTCTTCTGGTGAAGGGACAGGCTACCCACTCCAGTATTCTTGGGCTTCCCTGATGGCTCACCTGGTAAAGAATCTGCCTGCCATGCAGGAGACCTGGGTTCGATCCCTGGGTTGGGAAGATCCCCTGGAGAAGGGAACGGCTACCCAACCCACTCCAGTATTCTGGCCTGGAGAATTCTATGGACTGTATAGTCCATGGGGTCGCAAAGAGTCAGACATGACTGAGTGACTTTCACTTCAAAGGATCCAGGTGAAATATTTTTCATGTAGCAACCTGCCTTTTCCCTTCCTCCTTGTTGGCAAACAATGCCTTGCTCCAGAGGTTGTGTCCATACATTTCATTCCTGCAGCAAACTAGAGCACAATCTCCTGCCAGCATTTCTCCATCTTAGAACCCTGAGGGGAGATGACTATTACTGGACATGCATTACCACATCTATTAAGATTGAAAAATGAAGTCAGACTTTTCCGGTGAGCAAATAAGCCACAGTGCCAATTAGCTTGAAAACAAGGATCAACTTAGCCAGCTAGATTACATGATGCATATATTTTTCTAAATTAGATGTGTTAAGCCTGCAGCTTCAAGGTTCTGATGCAAATATATTTAAGGGACGTCATAAGATAAAGGCACTTATTCTTAAAAATGTATTTCAGAGGTATGTTGCACTGAATATTATTTCTAAATTTCCCAGCACTCTTGAGTACTTCAGGTTATACAGAGCACCTCTAAATTGAAAAATAACAGATATAAAGAATAATCATTTGATAAACTTTGCAAGGCCTTTCTGAAATACATACCACAAAGTGCAAAAGTAAATGACTCTTAATAACTGAACAAAGCTTTTTACAAGTCAGTGGTTTCCAATTCTCTGCTTACAACAAAACTTAAAGAAAGCCCAATTAATTTGTCCACAAATGGATTCTTAAAGGTAAGTCCTCATCATAAAGTATTGGGTAATTTTTTGGCAATATTGCTAAGTTCAAATAATTAACATATCTATATCCACAGATATTTATATGTAATAGCTATAAAAACTCTTTGTATTCCTATCCACTTATTTCTGTGAAGGAAGTTACATCTATGAAAATAAGAAAAAGGATGATAATTGATACTGAAATTCATCTCATTCTGTGGTGATGTTCCAATGGTGTTCATCCACATACATGCAATTCAACTAGAGAAGGGTAGGGGGGCGACCTGTTATGTAATCAAAGGAAATTTTTTTCAACAAAATACTACCTTTTCAATAATTATCAAAATACATATTTATCCCATTCATACAGTAATTGTAATGTTAGCTCAATCCTGAAAAAATGTTTTTAATACTTAGAACTTTATGATTACAGAAGATGTTTTAAACCTTCTATTTAGCAAACTATATTTTGTGGCATACTCTGTGTGCACAGCAAAACTTATAAAGGATTGAAATATGTTCAATCAATATAAAATTCTGTGGTGGAAAAAGAATAAAGAACGTATTTGAATGTACCTTTTATTTATTTTCAAATATTTTGGCCATGTAGGACAGCACATGGTATCTTTGTTCCCTGACCAAGGATTGAACCTGCATCCCCTGCAGCAGAATGGTAGGTAACAAACTTCAATGGTTTTAAGATTTAAATAAATATATTTAAAAGAGTAACTTTCAGTGTTGTTTTAAAACAACGCTAAAAATCAGTTTACAGTGGCTCAGACAGGCTTTCCAAGGACAGAAGCCAGATCTTGGCTTCCATTTGGTCTTCTCGCTAAGCAGGTGTCAAGCTTTGCAAAGTTTCCTTCAAGAACCTGACCGGCCTGCCTGGAAGCTGCCCCTGGCCCTGCTCCACTCAGGGCAGGGTTTCCTCAGTTTCCCATGATGCCAGAAACCCTGGCCTTGGAAAGGTGGACACTTAAGGAAGACCAAGCTCTTCCAGGAGGGCACTTCTGTCGTGTGGAGGCAGTACAGACCCCAAAGTGGCCACTTCACCTCCTCACACATCCCCTGCTCAGGCACAGAGGTTATTCTGAGCTGTGGGGCAAGACTCTGGGCCAGGCCTCTCCAGAGGGAAAGGAGGAAAACATATTCCTCCCTAGGATCCCTGTTTAAAGGCTGTAGGACTGGTCCTTGGTACCAAATCTGATTTGGTCATGATTATAACAAACATGCACACAGAGCCTGTCATGTGCTAACCCACTCAGTCCACTCTATGCATATGGATTATCATCATCATCTGTGTCATGGATAGGAAAACTGAAAACAAGACGGTACAACTTGCATAACTTGGCACAAAGCTCATCAGAGGTAGAGGTAGGACTCACCTCAAATGGTGTGGATCTGAGGTCCAAACCTCCCTTGATGCTCTACAGTGCATCCACACAGGACGCGCTGGTCCACTCGCTCCGTGGTGGGCCGAGGACTCAGGCTGCCAGGGCTCAGCCTCTTGGAGAGGGAAGGCAGGGCCGAGGTGGGATCCATGGTCCTTCGGCTGTCCACAGGTGCACTGGGCCGGTCTCGGCTCGTCAGGCAGACTAACCCACGGGACTTCATAAACACCCACCTTGCCTTACGGGGGCATGCGTTCTGGTACCAGCAGGCACTTTCCGTCTCGAGACTACCCTTTACCCTGTAGCAATTCATAATTTTTACAAAGGCCCATCAACATTGCCACGACACAGAGCTGGCATGGCAGGGTCTCAGAGGGGCCAATCAGCAGACTCTTCTAGACGCCGTCACGACTCAGGCAGCAGTAGGCACAGGGGCCACCCCCCGAAACCCTCCTGGCTCGTGCTCCCTCTGGACCGTGACTCCCATCTTAACCTGTAAGAAGCTGGGAGAAAGGAACTGCCGTGCTTAAGGTAACAGAGAGAACTGCTTAGAAAGGTTGGATAAATGACAGCAAGAATTGCGAATGAGTCAGTGCCTGGGAGAAGGAGGCCAAGGTAAAGAGGGTAGAGACAGAACAAAGGGCATCAGAAGTGGCTCTGACCCATATGTGAAGGACGGCTAAATCAGGGTGTGGCAGACAAGCTGGAGCGGCATTAGTCAGGGCTGAGCTGTAAGAAACAAAATAAAGTTTTCACTCATCCAGTTTTATGTTTCCCTTAAAGACTTTGCTCCCCATGTTAGCCCTCTATATAATGTGCACATATAAGTACATAAAAGAGAAACAAAATGACAACTCAAAAAAAAAAAAAAGAATTCTTTTAATAAAAATTACTCATAAAAATCCTAATAAATTTCCAAGAGCAAGATATTTCTTAGTACATTTATAAAAGAACATTTGATCCTTTTACAAAAAGCTCCCTTTTAATTTAAATACATTTCTTATTTACAGATTACACATAAAATATCATCTATAGTTGCAAAGCATATTGCACATTACAGACAGAAGCATTTGTGTATTTCAACAGGTTTTCCCAGAGTTTCCAACTCTAGATTTTTTTCCTTTTGTAAAAACAGATTTACCTTTCTTGGGCATAATAAATAAAAAATACAGTTTGTGTTTTGCTATTTAAAACTAAAAATACCTTTCAAAATATTATTTCTCTGCCTCTCAGAAAGAGGGAAGGGGGTAATGAATTCGGAAGGTCCACAGGTACTTGACATTCTTGCCAGATTCACATCCAGATTCAAGTTGGGAATGCAACCCTGAGCCCTGTAAAACCTGGAGACGCAGCCCAGACACCCTCCTCTTCTCACTTTCACAAGAGTCCCTGCCCTGCAGGAACAGGCACTAGAGAAGGAGCTGGATGTCTGGGAATGCAAAAGGAAAGAATGATCAAGACTTTTTTTTCCCCTAAAGTTCCTGCTCAGCCACTGCAGGGCTAGGGCAATCATCCAGCCTGACCTGTTAACCAGCATTAAATTTGAAATCAGCAAAAGAGAAAGACCTCTGGAAAAAAGGAATGTCTGATACTGCGTCTATGAAACCCAAAGCAAAGGATGACAGTTTGCAATCATTCAATCAAGTGAACTAAGAAAATGGCTGAGGGGTGTTTTTCTTTGGTGGGGGATACAGTGTGGAGGTAAGAGAGGAATTCAGCTGAGACCCTCAGACTGCACCATGGCACTTATTCAGCCAGAGAGCTAGAGACTAACTTCCATCTGCACAGACACCATCCTGGAGCATAACTACCTAGAAAACTACTGAAGTCTGTGCTCTTGCCCTGTGACCCAGGACAGCCTCAGAACCTGGGGATGCAGAAGCTCTGAAGGACAGACTTGAACATGGAAGCTGATTTTCACCCAGGCCAGGACAGACTGGGAGAAAGGAACTGCCGTGCTTAAGGTAACAGAGAGAACTGCTTAGAAAGGTTGGATAAATGACAGCAAGAATTGCGAATGAGTCAGTGCCTGGGAGAAGGAGGCCAAGGTAAAGAGGGTAGAGACAGAACAAAGGGCATCAGAAGTGGCTCTGACCCATATGTGAAGGACGGCTAAATCAGGGTGTGGCAGACAAGCTGGAGCGGCATTAGTCAGGGCTGAGCTGTAAGAAACAAAATAAAGTTTTCACTCATCCAGTTTTATGTTTCCCTTAAAGACTTTGCTCCCCATGTTAGCCCTCTATATAATGTGCACATATAAGTACATAAAAGAGAAACAAAATGACAACTCAAAAAAAAAAAAAAGAATTCTTTTAATAAAAATTACTCATAAAAATCCTAATAAATTTCCAAGAGCAAGATATTTCTTAGTACATTTATAAAAGAACATTTGATCCTTTTACAAAAAGCTCCCTTTTAATTTAAATACATTTCTTATTTACAGATTACACATAAAATATCATCTATAGTTGCAAAGCATATTGCACATTACAGACAGAAGCATTTGTGTATTTCAACAGGTTTTCCCAGAGTTTCCAACTCTAGATTTTTTTCCTTTTGTAAAAACAGATTTACCTTTCTTGGGCATAATAAATAAAAAATACAGTTTGTGTTTTGCTATTTAAAACTAAAAATACCTTTCAAAATATTATTTCTCTGCCTCTCAGAAAGAGGGAAGGGGGTAATGAATTCGGAAGGTCCACAGGTACTTGACATTCTTGCCAGATTCACATCCAGATTCAAGTTGGGAATGCAACCCTGAGCCCTGTAAAACCTGGAGACGCAGCCCAGACACCCTCCTCTTCTCACTTTCACAAGAGTCCCTGCCCTGCAGGAACAGGCACTAGAGAAGGAGCTGGATGTCTGGGAATGCAAAAGGAAAGAATGATCAAGACTTTTTTTCCCCTAAAGTTCCTGCTCAGCCACTGCAGGGCTAGGGCAATCATCCAGCCTGACCTGTTAACCAGCATTAAATTTGAAATCAGCAAAAGAGAAAGACCTCTGGAAAAAAGGAATGTCTGATACTGCGTCTATGAAACCCAAAGCAAAGGATGACAGTTTGCAATCATTCAATCAAGTGAACTAAGAAAATGGCTGAGGGGTGTTTTTCTTTGGTGGGGGATACAGTGTGGAGGTAAGAGAGGAATTCAGCTGAGACCCTCAGACTGCACCATGGCACTTATTCAGCCAGAGAGCTAGAGACTAACTTCCATCTGCACAGACACCATCCTGGAGCATAACTACCTAGAAAACTACTGAAGTCTGTGCTCTTGCCCTGTGACCCAGGACAGCCTCAGAACCTGGGGATGCAGAAGCTCTGAAGGACAGACTTGAACATGGAAGCTGATTTTCACCCAGGCCAGGACAGAGAGCTAGCAAACACTTCCCTCATCACCTCCTCCTCCTCCAGGAAATGGAATCCCTCAGTTACACCATCTCAACCAGTGAAGCCTGCCCTGAATGATTTAGAACTCTAGGGGGGTAGATTTCAACTCAGCCCACAAAGGTTTGGCAAAACCATTTTCATTGAGTCAACTAAAGCAGAGTCTTTAGACACTAGCTGCACATGGGAATACAAGGATGGTGCGGGCTGTTCCAAAGCATGGAATGCTTGGGATCAGGGTGTTCCCAGGGCAAGTCACAGAGCAAGGGACTTCCCCTGACACTCCTCTTCTCAGCCGTCCCCTCCCTGATCCCTTACAACACAGAACAGAGGAACAGCAAAAACCCTGCAGGACACATCACAGCCGTCGACATTCTGATCTTCAAAATGAAAGCAAGATTTGAATGTGGCTCAGAGAACCTTCTCTTGTAACTAGCAAGAGATGGAATTCTGGCATCTATTCACTGAGGGCAATCTGAAAGCTTGGCAACCAGGGTGAGAATGAGCCCCTCACCCTCGGACTCACAACCGGTACAAGTCAGGGCCTGGAAGCTGAGCGGGAACATGTCTTCTGTCAACCTGTGGCCCTGAGATGCTTCTGAAACACTCAGGCCCTGGCCCCTGGTCCAGACTGGGAGGGCCGATGGGATGCCTGAGCCCACAGGAGGGGGCCGTGGGGGTGTGATCACACCACCGTGTGATCATGGAGGGCCCACTTTCTTCCCTGAGCTGCCCCATTCTCCCAAGAGGCTCACTGACAGTCCCACCTTGGCTCACCTGGAGAAAAGGCGCAGGGCCACTTGTGCAGGTGTGTGTATTTAAATGGGACATTTTGGTTTCAGTGAAGCAATGAAAACATTGAAAATATATAGGATATTCTCAAAGGAAATTTTCTATTCAGTAGGTGAGACAGTGTGATAAACAGAATGCTTCTAAAATGAAGAAAAAATGTAAAATAAGAAGTATTTGATGTGGTTTTTTTTTCCTTTAAACAATTTGCACAGTAAATGTTAAAAAGACAGGCATTGATTACTGTGACATTTATTACTGAAAATCCCTTTTCTAGAAATCTCAAAGAATTGAATTATATATCCATTTTAAAAAAGAGTAACACAAGTTTCAAGAAGAATAAAACTCCTCTCTTTTGAAAGGAAATGCAACGGCTTACGCAGCCCTTTCTTCTAGCTTTAAAGACTAAAATAAAATCATTTGAAGTGTGCCAGCAGTAACGGGGGCACCACACACAACAGGTGAAGATGGAGGTTTTGAAGAGACTTCCTACCCTCTCTGCGGAGATTCATTTCAACCTCTGACGCTACAGGGAAGCCAAGTTCAGGGTTCAAGCTTTCTCTGAGCACTCTGTACAAGTTCAAAGAGACACAGTCCATTCTCGCTAAGGAAATAATGACAACAAAGAAAAGAGGCGCTTAGCACGACTTCCTTCGTATATATGCTTGCTTAAAATAGCAGGCTGAAAGGCAAGGATGGGCCAAGAAGTTTCCAGAATCTTCCTACCTGATACCCCATCCCATCCCTCTTTCACTGTGGTCTCACCATGGAGCAATACGAAACAAGCCTGCTAAAACCATAGCAGCAGCTGTGACATCCAGTGGCCCAAACAAAAATATAAGGCACTAATCGAAAGCCTGTATTACAGAGAGAAACGGCTCAAGGACACCAGGAAGTCTTCTGGTCGTTTCTTTCTCCCTGACTTGGCTAATTGGCACTAGACACAGGAAATGAAAACAAAACAATCTCAACCCAAACACGGTCAGAACTGACAATCCTTGGTTGGCAGATATAAGACTCAGATGATCACAGGTATTTTTCTCTCCCTAAAAGGCACCTGGTTCTGAAACCGTGGGAGATCCTCAGGTAAGCTCAAGGGAAACAGAGACCACCACCTGGAAGACCTACTTGTTAGGCTCGTGAATGGTGATGTGACAACCTAAGAGACTGCCTGTTAGAATCCAGCTCCCGTTGTGAGCAGATAATCTTGTCACTGTGACGATCATCACACGGGGCACAGACGTATAACTGGATTTTTCCCCATGCAACTGACAGTCAAGGGGGGAGACCTGGGAAGGAGCCCAGTGATCCAGAGAGAGGGTAACAAAATAGAAAAAACAGAGCGGTGAGGGGAGCCGCAGGACCTGTCGCACAGACATTCATTCACAATCCTCCGGTGGAGAGGTAGTCGGGCTGCAGTCACACGAGAACAGGCAGAGGAGGCTTGACTCGACAGACCCCGAAGTAGGAAGCTCTGAGGATCCAGCCAAGACACCCTGTCCACGGTGCACATCGTAAGAGGCCAACTTCTACGTACCTTTCCACTTCAAAGCATATCCTTAAGATAAACAGGGCATTTTATTGAACAGAAGAGAAACACTAAAGTGTGCAAGGATCTACCAGATGTGCGCAGGGAGCTGGAAAGAAATTCCTACACCATTGTGGACGGCCAGACTTTCATCCTCCACTTCTGGTTGGGTCTTGGCCTGGCCCGGGATTCAGCTGTTTGGGGTCCGGTTTCATATGGAGAGCACACGGGGGAGGGCAGATCAAACCAAGCCAACCATCTGGTCAATCTGCCGCATGTAGATGCTCTTTAGGGGCAGGGCGTATCGCCTCTCATCAGGAACCCGATTGCACTGGAAGGAAAATCAATGCAGTACCATTTGAATGAGTTAAAGCCCTATGTGTTAATCCCTCAGAAGGGGTGACCAGATGATCCCCCCTGGGGTTTCCCATCCTGGCACTGTGGACTCTGGGCTTATCCTGGGTACTGCAGGATGGTTAACAGCATCCCTGGGCCTTTCCACCTGCATGCCCCTCTCCCCTGACCCTCAGCTATGACAGCCAATGTCCCCCAACACTGCCCAGTCCTCTGAGGAGCAGAGGTACCCCCAGTTTAGGACCACTGCTGTAATTCACAAATGAAGATATAGAGACCCAAGGAGACGAAAGACATGCACCCAGGGACTTCCCTGGAGGTTAGGACTCCACGCTTCCACCGTAGGGGGCACAGGTTCCATCCCTGCTCGGGAAACTAAGATCCCACATGCTGCAAGGTGTGGCCAAAAAAATAGACATACGTGCATGCAAGTACAGATGGTTCGGACTAAAAGCTGTATCCTTGGGTGTTTAATCAATCCAGAATTCCCAAACGAAAAAAAACTTTGGCTATTTGAAACCTGTTGCTTTTCTGAGTTTACCTGATTAAGAGTGCTAAGCTTTCTTCTCCCCCTCTCAGAGGGGACCTAAGTTTGAGAACCAAATGTGTTGTGTGGAAGCAGTTTCCACATGCATTCATGCCCCTCCTCAGAAAAAACACTTACCTGCTGCTGTTACTGGAACTTGCTTGCCCAGGGCCTGATCTCTGCAAGATCCAGACTGACAGGTCCTCCAGACTGACACCCTCCCTCCCAGCTCCTGCTTTTTGTAGGAGCTGTGCCTTCTGCCTGTCCCTCTGAAACCTCCCCCTCATCATTACAGTAGCGACTGAGAATCAAGCTCCCAAGAGAAGCCCTCACTGGCTTGCCAGCAGGCTAATTTCTCCGTCTTCCATGTCCCAACAGCACTTCACACAGCCTCCGACTGACAAGCACTCAGCGGGGGCAGATCTCCATCTGCACCAGACCCTGAGCCCAACCAGCACCAGGACCACAATGACTGGCCCACATCCCTGGCGCCTGGCACAGTGGGATCTGGTCTGTGAGGTGAGCATCTCCTTCAGTCCGAGTCTGGGTTCCACCACGTGCTCCGCTGTGTGACCTGAACCTTTCAGTGCCTCGCTGCTTCCATCTACGAAACGGACACACTGACTACCTACCCCTCCCAGGGCTGCTACAAGGTGCTCAGCACATGTGAACTCTGTAAATGTTGGCTCTGATGGTTACTTTTCCTTCTGCCCTTCCCTTTCCTTCTCAGTTGTATTTTATTCATTTAATCTACACTCCTTGGCCTAAAGGAAATTTTAAGGACTTTGTTCTGCTCTGGCCTGTTGATTTAGTTCAAAGACTGATAATAAAGACTTTCAATGAGACATGAAAGGAAAAAGTACAGTCTGGGATGAGAGGGCATGCCCTAACCCAGATAGCCTGTGGGGAGGTGGCAGGACTCTTGGCAACTGAGGCTTTTCTTGAGGAGGGAGCTGGCATACGATGTATTGTGAGATCATGAGGTTTGCTCTGTCACCGGATGCAGCGCCCACATCCAGACCATCCTGCTGGGCTCAAATCAACACAACTACCTTTGGCTGAAAGGAAAGACTTGAGGATTTGTTTCCAAACCTTCCTCACTGCTCTCGGGGATAGTCCAAGTGTGCCCAGTTGAGCGCCGTGCCACCTCCCCACCCTGGCCCCCCCCAGCCCCTTTAAATGAGGCCAGATACATCTTACACTTTAAAATTTTTTTGGCTACACCACATGGCATGTGGAGTCTTAGTTCCCTGACAGCTGATCAACCATGCCACTCCCTGCATTGGGAGAGCAGAGTCTTAACCACTGAACCTCCAGGGACGTCCTGACCCAAGGGACGCTATACACAGGCTCCCTGGCCCTCGGGCTCCTGGCGGGGCTGGCCCACGAGAAGCTCCAGCAGATCGGAAGTGCTGTGCTCACTTTGCCGGCTCCCTTCCTGGGAGCTTATACCCTGACGGCACCTACAGAAGCGGGGCCCCTGCTGAAACTTCTCAAATTACCCAAGCTCGGGTGCCAGGAATATTCTGTCAGGACCCCTGAATGGCAATATGATAACGAGTGTTTTCTCTTCCTCCACAGACAAATCACACCCGGAGACAGCAACTTACATTGGAGCTGGAGTTGATGACATTCAGCTCCTGAGGTTTAGACCTGTGCCCAGACTTTCCCACTTGGTCCGGCCCTCCCTCTTCAGAGAAGAACTCCTTCCAGGGTGACTCCCGGAGATGTTCGTCAACAGATATAATGTGTCCCTCAGTTGTAAACATGTATCTGGTTCCAGATTTATGTACTGGGTTCTCCTCATCAAAGAGCTAGTGGGGGAAAAAAAAAAACAACAGATACAATTGTAGCATGTTTGGAACTAATTCATAGGGGTGAGTCCAGACTAGTTAGAGGTAAGAATTGGCTAAGCTCTCAGACCAACCCAGGCTGTGAAGTGTGCAGGCTAAGTGGCTTCAGTCAGTGTGACTCTTTGTGACCCTAGGACTGGAAGCCAGCCCCACGCCTCTGTCCATGGAATTTTCCAGCCAAGAATACTGGAGTAGATTGCCACGTCCTCATCCAGGAGATCTTCCTGACTCAGGGATCAAACCCACGCGAGTCTCTTACGTCTCCTGCACTGGCAGGCAGATTCTTTACCACTAGCAGCGCCTGGGAACCCCGTGGGGCAGAAACACCAGTTATGTTTAAGTTCAGATGCCTGAACTTCTCTGACCCCACCTAGACCTAGAGGTTAGAAAGCCCAGGGCTAAGACCCCAGTGACACTAGTCTGTACAGGCCCCAGAGAATGCTCCTCGCCCCGGCCCCCTGAGAGCTCAAGTGCTGGGATTCAGGAACTGGCCCCCACCTCAGCCCTAAGCTGCAGAAACTCCACAGAGAAGGAGGCACAAGGCTTATTCTTCACTGGACCCCAGGGTCTGGCCCTGACACACATTCCTACATGGGCTCCGTGGGAGCAGGGCACCCAAGGCAGCCCCTTCCTTCAGCAATGGACGTGGGGGTGAAGAAGGGTGCAGCAAGGGCGTCTGACCGAAGACCTAGCTGAGTAGGGACAGGTCAGAGTGGGAGAAGGCAGGTGTGCAAAAAATGACAAGGCAAAATGTAGAACAGATCTCTTCAAGATGGGGAAAAAACCTTACAGGCATCTCAAGTATTTTACAAATGAGAAAAAACAACACTCAGCAGGGCCGGTCTGTGTCTACACCGCTCGAAGGAGAAGAACAGGGCCAGCCCAGATTCTCCCCCTCCCCCCATGACCAGACCAAGTTCTTTCCCTTCAAACGCCCTGGGGGGTCTCCTTCATTCATTTGCCCCAGGATTTGCCCCGTGAACATCCCAGATGCCAAGGCTGCAAGATGGGATGTCTGAAGAACCATCTGAGCCACTTGGCAGAACGACAGACGCCTGTGCCTGCTTCTGAAGCTTCCAACCCAACATGGCTCTAATCTCAACAGGTGACTCCAACCCAGCTGCCTCCGGGCTTGGATACTAGATACAGGGAACCTATCTCCACTGATGGCTATCTCCGGATCTTCGCTTAAGTTCCCCATGCTGTTTCCCCACCAGGAAGTCTCGACCTTTGGAGCCTGGAGAGAAAGAAAGCAGCCTCATGCCCTGGTGCAAATGCCTCACACATCCACGGCTGAGTAGCCAAGTGGAAAGAGCACTGGACAAGGAGTCAGGACTGGTTGCTCCAGCCTCAGCTCTGCCATGTCACCACCCCAGGAACCCAAGCAAGACCCCTGACCTCCCTCCGGAGATGGCAGATCCCAAGGGGAAGAATGAATACTGACCAGATGATCCCAAAGGTTTCTTCCAGATCCAAAAGTTCAGTTTCTACCCAAACAGGTGAGGATGTGTGTCTAGACAGAGAGCTGGCTGGGCTGTGGGTCTCACGAGAGCACACATGTCAGGGAAAATGAGATCTGAGACCCTGCTCTTTTCCTCAGAGGAGCCTTCCAACCCCCAGGCTCACAGGGTCCTCTAAGAACTGCTGTCTGCACTCCACACGCTGTGTGACGCTAGGTCTCCGTGTGTGTGTGTGTGTGTTCTGGGCAGTACTTCCTCCATGAGGCCAGGAACCACAGAGGACACATCAATGTGCTTTTGTTCTGACAGGGTGGCACCCCTGGGCCAGCAAGATGCCCAGCACGGAGCAGTGCCTGCTCATGTATGTTAGATGGAAGGCAAAAGGCATGCCTGCCTGCTGTATAGCACCGAGATATGCTGTGTGATGACCTACAGGGTGGCATGGGGGTGGGGAGGTGGGAGATTCCAGAGGGAGGGGACATAGGTATACTTATGGCTGATTCATGTTGTTGTACGCAGAAACCAACACAACATTGTGAAGCAATTATCCTCCCATTTAAAAAAAAAAAAAAGGCACGCCTGCTTTCAGCAGAATGAAAAACTCTGGGTCAATCTCACCGCCACGTACCAGATACAAGTATTTACAGGTCTCACTGAGGAAGAAGCTCTCCATCCGGTCCTCCTTGGATTTATCAATGACATGATGCAGCGTAGCGTAGCCACACCTACGAAACAATCGTCCCGTCAGTCCCACAGTGCTCCCTCCCCCCTGCTCGTTCATTTAAGAGGCAGAAGCAATCTATTAACAGAATAACCAATAATCAAACACCACAGGGGAAAATAAAATAGAGTGGGTTTAAAGGCTACCTTTTTTTTTAGCTTCAACTGACTGACTGCAGATTCATTAAAAAATGGTCTGGCAGCCAAGTCATCAGGTGAATGGGGGGAAACGGGTTACGAGGGTGGTGGAGAGTGTTTGCCAAAAGCGTGACAAGACATCAGGAAAACGGATTGGCAACAAATTCTAAAGTACTAATTTACATTTCATGTCCCAAGACTTGTAGACTGACCTCTCATTCGGATGGTTTAAAACAGTATTTTGTAAGAAAATATTTATTTTCTAGGTTTATTTATTTATTACTAGGTTAAGAAAGCAGGTCACAAAATTTAGTTTTTATAAAAATATATACACACATTACAGACATATATAAATGTATAAAAAAGAGTGTAAGACTCTATACTTAAATGCTAATGGTAGTTATCTCTGCACATGGAGATCACAGTGATAATATTCTACTTCTATATTTTCTATACCCCCCTAAACTTTTTAGTACATGTATTATTTGTATAACAGGGAAATAAGTTACTTAAAAAGAGCCCATAGAGTCTTCTGGAACTCTATAGGAATAAAGGTGGAAAACATTTTTTTAATTCACACTATAATGGGCAGGTTCTACTACACAAAAAGTAAGGAATCTCCCTGCAAAATTAACATTAATGGTCTGTTCTAAAAAGTAAAACACAAAATAGAAAATCATTACCCCAGAACAACTCAAAATAAAAGTGGTCAACAGGAAAAGGAAGGAACTTAGGAAACTAACTTGACTTTTGTGTACTTTTCCAGACTCTGCAGAATGTCCATTCTACATGGAGGTAGAAGGGATTCTTGGTTGCCTAGAGAGAACACGAGAGAACGTGATCCAGCGGGGCCTGGGGCACGCCATCCACACACACTGCACTGCCCGAAGGGCTTCCCCAGGAGGCGCGGTCACTTTATCCTGCAGGGTCTCGAACGCTAAAGGACTAAGCCATCTGTGAATTCTGGTCAAAGTGCACCGCCAACCTGCTTAACCTGAATGTCGGGCTGGCAAGAGGGCCTGCTTCCAGGGCAGGTCAACCCCCTGCCTTTGGCTGCCCTGATCCCCACCATGACACAGTCCTGCATCTAAGGACAAACCCAGCTTCTGTGTTGTCTCAGAACTCTTCAGAAACATCAGCCACGAGCTCAGGGAAACAGGACTGTGCCTCCATGCCACACGCGGCGCTTGGAAGAACTGCCGGACAGGATCTCTGAAGCCTCTGCAGGGGCCCCCAGGACACAAGCCCGGGGCTGCTGCCTCTGCTGTCACAGGCTCACAGATGGTTTTGTGAGGGGAAGAAGAATTCTCTGGGAGGACCAGACTCTCCTCCCAAAACTCATTTAAAAGTTGGGAAAAATCTACATTCATTCCCAGTGCCAGCCCCACAGCAGCAGCAGAAGCAAATGACCACAAAGTCACTGTCTCTAGGGGAGTGCAGGGAGAGGCCTCAGAGGGCAAGGCGGTATAGGCGAAGATTTCCTTGGCTTCTAAGAAAACAGGCAGCGTGAGGAAGACGCTGCAGAGGACAGAAACAGCGACAGAAGCCAGGAGCCTAAACCCAGGGGCGACAGACCTCAGCTTAAGGGGAGGCCTCAGACGGTGCCCGCGAGCCACCGTGCAGCGGGAGTGGCCTGACTCGGCCCTGAGTCCAGGGAGGCACAGTCACGGCCTGGCTCCTCCTCTGACAGGCTACCTCCAGCTCACAAGGTCTCTCTACCCCCGTGAGGTCATTTACCAGCTACACAGGACTTCTCTCTCTTTTAGAAGCAAATGGCAAGGATTTGGTGGTGGTGGTGTTTTTTTTTTTTTTTTAATTATTGAATAAATCTAAACTACAACACTGGGAATTCTTCGGTGGTCCAGTGGTTAAGAATCCGCCTTCCAATGCAGGGGACATGGGTCTGATCCTGGGTCAGGGAACTAAGATCCCACATGCCACGGAGTAACTAAGTCCATGTGCCACAAGCACCGGGCCTGCACACTCTGGGGTCCATGCTCTGCAACGAGAGAAGCCCACGCACCACAAGGAAGACCCAGTGCAGTCAAAATGAAAAAATAAAAGTAAACTACAGCACTAATCCCGCCAGCAGAGCTCATAAGATCTCCTTGCAAGGGCCTGCCCACTACGCACATTATACGGCTACTGAACATACAGGGGCCAGCCTCTCAGAAAGTGAGCAGCTCTGGTGCTATATTTGTGAATGGCTGACAGCTCCTGGTGTGTATATATGCACGGGGTGCACAGATGTGTAAATATCTGCCTTAAATTGTGGGGGAGAAGAGTCTTCACAGTCAAAGTGACATTTCCTCTGGCATTCAAGTAATTTCACAAAAGAGAAAGACTGTGGGTTTTTTTTTAAGGTTTAAACAAAAATAGGTATTCAGATGAATCCCAGGTGATTCCCTTTCCAGCTAAGAAACAGACTTCTTTTGTCTGAATAATTTGCACAGCCCAGGGTTCCACAGTACATGAGGACAGAAACGCATCTCCCCAGGAGAGTTCTTTGGTCCAATATATTTGGAAAACAGTGAGTACTAAATCTACCTCTTGACTGTTTTAAGGATGGGAGAAACAAGTCCTGGAGTGAAGACAGGAGCCAGCTTTGCAGACTGTGGGTCACACGTGTAGGTGACCGTGATGCCTTCCCTGTCCTGTGGAACCAGGCTCTGGGCTGGCGCTCACCCCAACAGTCACGGTGAAGTAAGCTGGTTCTCCGCCTGTCAGCAAGCACCCCCTCGAAGCAGCTGCTCCAGGTCTTCCCAGCAGTACCTGGTAGAGGAGATACGTGGACTCCACCAGCTCGGGCCGCAGCGGGTAGAAGAGCCGTCGGGGGCCTGCAGCTGCCAGTTGTACCTCTCGGGGAGGGCCCCGTAGCGCTTCCAGATGGCGTAGTAGAAGGCATGCAGGCAGATGGCGTCTTCCACATCTCCTATCAGAACCTGCGGGAAAGACGCAGGGCCCCAGGCTAGGATGGGGTTCTCCCAGCAGCAGGACGGGACACAGGGGCCCTGGGCTCCCCCTCTACCCACTGGCTCTCTGGTCCCCAGACACAGCTGGAGACAAACCCAACCCAAAAGCTGCCTGTGGGACAGACGCCACCCCCCATCTGGCCATCAGCGCCACATCCCTGAGGACTGCAGAGGATGAGAGGCTAAGTCCTCATGAGGAAAGCATCGACAACTGAGAGATGGACCATCCAGAAATTTTACACCCTTTACTTTTCAGGCATGGCTCTGCGCTGATTCAGTGTGGAGTAATTTTCAAAGAGAATAATGGACACATACTATGCCATGAACGGCCCAAATCTGAAGGAGCCAGAGGACGTTCTGGAACCATAAAAAGAAAAGAGGGGGCAGAACCCTTTCCAATGACTTCTTTCACTGAGCAAACGGAATTGTGAAATACCTGCAGTCCAGGGAAGAAGGCCTGCAGAGAGTCGATCCACGTGTTCATGAGCTGCCCGCTGAACATGTTCACGTTGACGTAGAGGGGCGGGTCCCCTTCTCCCTCGTTACAGGCTTCCCGACTGAGGAGCCAAGCAGAATGGTCAGAGAAAAGGAAGAGACACAGCTCTAGCCTTGCTCCTCCATCAGCCCCCGGCAGCTTCACTTCAGTGGAATCAACATCAACCTTTGCTCCCAACACATTCTTTAAACCTTTGCAGACGGACCCCCTCTCCCTGTCAGTACAGTACTCTAGCATGAGATGACACCTGCTGTAAGACAAAAGTAACACACTGACTTGTCACTTCACTTTGCAGAAAGCACTTTGACATGCAGGTTTGAGTAACATTTGCATGTAATTTGGTATATTTTCCAGCCAATGCAAAAGCATTTCTGTACAGGGTTCCCTCATAGTTCAGTTGGTAAAGAATCTGCCTACAATGCAGGAGACCCCTGTTCGATTCCTCGGGTGTGAAGATCCGCCGGAGAAAGGATTAGGCTACCCACTCCAGTATTCTTGGGCTTCCCTTGTGGCTCAGCTGGTAAAGAATCCGCATGCAATGTGGGAGACCTGGGTTCAATCCCTGAGTTGGGAAGATCCCCTGAAGAAGGGAAAGACTACCCACTCTAGTATTCTGGCCTGGAGAACTCCCTGGATTGTATAGTCCATGGGTACGCAAGGTCGGATATGACTGAGCAACTTTCACTTCCAATTTGGTATATACAGTGAGTCAGTATTGGCCTGAGTGGGGAAGCCTAGTTCTTTCTGCAGAAGAGTCTCGTCTTTAATAGAATCCTACACTATGGGGCCGGGGCCTGGAGGAGAACATCAGAGCATGGAGCTGAGGGATTACCACTTGACTTAGTAAATGCAGGGGCTTTAAAAAGCAAAAAGGACCGAACTCTGGCCAAAGAGCCTCTTAGCTAAACATAGCACTCGCATGTTCGTACAACAGTTAGGGTGGAAACGTGCCCGAGAAAATCCTACCCAGCAGGCAGCTCGGTAGCTGCCACCTGCACTGGCCACTTAGTAGACGCTCAGTGCACAGGGGAAGACCCGGGAAGAGAGCGGAGGCACAGGGCAGAGGCGGCTGCAGCCTCCAACGGCACTTCTCTGCCATCCTGAATGCACAACCGACAAGCAGCAAACAGTGTTCACAAACACTCTGCTGTATAATAAAAGCTAATGCAACGCTGTAAACAAACTATACTCCAATAAAAATTAATTTTAAAAAATTATTACTAAGAAAACAAACATAGAGGGGAAAAAAAATGTGGTACCTGTCCTTCCTCTCATCAAGTATAAAGACGGAACCTAGCTTCTCTGGAATGTGAACCGAAACAACTGTGCTACAAGGCAGCTCTGCGTACAGTTAAAGCCTGAGAAAGCCAGGACGCGCCACCCCTGTGGCAGCCGCCAAGCAGCCCCCACGAGCCCTGCCTCTGCGCCGTCACACCTCTGCGCCGTCCCCACACTGCATCAGCCTGGGTCTGCGTGACCAACAGGCCAGCAGAAGCGCTGGTGTCACTCCCAGATCAGGGCGGGAAAGCACAGGGCAGTTTCGGAGGGTCTCTTTTTGTCTCTCTCAGACCACTCATTCTGGGGCAGCCAGCTGCCATGAGCTGCCTATGGAGAGGTCCATGTGGCAAGGGACTGAGACCTCTGGCCACAGCCAGGGAGCAACCGAAGCTTGGCAGGGAGCCCTCCAGCCTGGCCCGAGCCAGGACATGGCTGCAGCCCCCACCCAGAGCTTGTGGGCAACCTCGTGAGAATCTGCGAGAGAACATTCGCTGTTTAAGCCACTAGGCTTCAGGGTAATTTGTTACACAGCCATAAAGAGCCAATCCACCGCTTCATCCCCAAACGACCAGCTAACAACTAGGAGGCAGTAAAATGACAGAGGCCAGAGCCTGTGAACTGAACACCTCACGACACATTCTACTTGCTCAACGGAACAAGGAGACCGGCGGTGAGGAGACATACCCTCTTCTTAAGTAGTTCTGAATACTCTGATACGCAGCATTAAACATTTCTAGGTCTTCTTTTTCTCCAAAGAGAATGTAAGATTTCAAGAGGTATTCATAGAAGGAGTCCAGTCCGGCACCCAAGCCACTCTGCTTGCCGACCCAGTGGCCCGTCTGAATGTTTACAACATTGCCTGTGAAAATAAGTGGAGCTCGTCAGGACCCGGGGCTGAGGGGCAGGAGGCCTCCTACTTCAGCTCCATGCCTCCTCAGTACCCTCATCCCACACAGAGAAGAGGAGGCAAGGGTACAAGGCCTGTTGCATGATTTGACAAATGGAAGGAAGAATGAAAATATCAATATTAGAATTTTAAAGTGCTGTATACAAAAGTTTCATGTGACAGGCTGCAAGGGCTTATGGAAAATTTTAAAGCTGACAGTTTGGGGTGACACTGGGTGACAAATGGGGCGACTATTTTATTTTCTGTGAGAAACTAAGGAATAATCGAAAATCACTTTTAAATGGCAGTACTTTTGCAATGACACTCTAGACTTTAGGACCCCCAATCCAGTTCTCTCCCAGTGACAAGAAAATATTTCTCAAAATAAGACAGTTATAAGAGGCAACAACCTATTTTAAGATAACATCTTGAGCTAGTAAAATACTAATAATTATTGAAGATAAATAATGAGTATAAGGGCTTATGGAAAATTTTAAAGTTGACAGTTTGGGGTGACACTGGGTGACAAATGGGGCGACTATTTTATTTTCTGTGAGAAACTAAGGAATAATCGAAAATCACTTTTAAATGGCAGTACTTTTGCAATGACACTCTAGACTTTAGGACCCCCAATCCAGTTCTCTCCCAGTGACAAGAAAATATTTCTCAAAATAAGACAGTTATAAGAGGCAACAACCTATTTTAAGATAACATCTTGAGCTAGTAAAATACTAATAATTATTGAAGATAAATAATGAGTATATAGGGGCTCATTATTCATGACCCTTTTTCCTACTTCAGTAGAAAATTGAATTTTTCAGTATGTTTGAAATAATTTTTTAATAATGGCTTGACCAAAATTCTGGAGGAAAAAAAGAAAAATCTAATACTGGTTTAATTTGGCTTTCAACCTACTATCACACAGTGAGATTTCTGTAAAGGAGAAAGTCACTCTACCAGTTACTCTAAATTCCTATATTTGGAGCCTCATACTGAAGCAACATCATTTGCCTCTGAGGCAGCTCTTTTTATAGCTTTCCCATTAACAATTATTTTCAAGTGGAATATGCCAAGGGATTCAAATCGGAAGGGAGCCCTCAGATAGGAAAAGCATGATTCCATGCCATCAAACCTTCCAGCCTCCCTCTAAGAGAAAAGTCACATGGAGAAACACTGAGGGCCCCCCTCTCTGAGTTGTCAATTTTCAGGTTCCATGGCACAAGGAAAAAGGAGTGGAGAGGAGGGAGGGCCCCAGAGAAGAGGAAAGGAAAGGGGGTGATGCTCTCAGCACCAAGACCTGACAGGGTCCCCACACCTAACAATCCCGTGTCGCTGCTCCGCAAGCTCCAAAGGGCTTTCACCGCTCGCCTGGCCACCCACTCAAACGTGGAATCCCCCAGCAGTCGGCTGAGGATCCCAAACTCCACCAGGAGGGAACCGGCACCGGCCGTGCACGTCTCATTATTGCTATCGGGAGGAACGCCTGTCTTTAGATTCACCTGGGGACAGAAAGAGACAAAAGATTTGTGGCAATAGTCAAGGAACTCACGTGGCTAGGAGGCCAAGTCACAGCGACCATACTCCACTAAGGAACCAAGCTTACTGCAGACTGAGTCAGCCCCTGCCTCCTGTTCTACGCCCAGGACAAACACAGGAACAAGTTTAAGACACACAAACAAAATGATACGAACACCAGAGCCCTGTGTTATTCATAAAAGCCAGTCTTGGGGGAATCACAATAACACTATTCACTAATATGCCTCTTTTCAGCAGATTTCCAGGTTCTCTTCATGGTTATGTAGCACCAGGCTTTGGCATGGGGGACAAAGGCAAGCTGGGGAATCATGTAGAAACTTTAAGTGAGCTGCTATGAAGCCAGTCCTGCTCAGCAAACATGAACAAATCTCAGGCCGGCAGAGAAAGGGTACCCAGGGAAAGCGTAACAGCCTGTTCCATCATGGAGGCTCCTGAGGTCTGGCAGTTCCCACTGGTTACCCAGAGCCTGACTCAATTCCCAGAGGAGCTCTGGGCTCAGCAAATCAGACGCCACAAAGACAGAATCTTCTTCCAGATCTTGCATTTAATTCAGCAGCTAACTTACTGGTCTGTACAGGCTTTGTGTGAAAGGTCCCGGTGAAACATACACTGAAATCCTATGGTATACGTGTGAGGGTGTCTGGGGAAATGAACCCAGGTCAGAAATGAAGACAAATTCCCCTCACTGTTTTGTTGTAGCACAGGATACAAACCCCACCTGTAAAAGGGGTTAAGAAGACTGACTGAGCAGAGGAACGTAACTTCCTTAAGAGGAAGGATAAGTCAGATATGTCCTATGCCCAGCACACAATAGGTGTTCAGTAAATGCTGAATGGGTTAAAACTGATGTATATCATATTTAGGGCTAAATTCTCTCAAGGACACGGATTTCCTCTCCCACATCCACCCTACTCCTTCCCACAAATAAATTCATCAACAAAGAGTGTCCATTCAGTCAGGGGGTGAACTATGGAAACCGTCCACCTACCCGAGGGTAGGGGATGCCAGTCTTGGTGTTTTCAAAGGCAGGGAGGAGCCTCACGGCCAAGTCATGAGCCATGTGCAACAGCTCGTTGTCATAATCCTTAATCGTCATATCGCCAAAGGGCTGCTTGGAGTCGGTTATTATTCTGTGGGCAGAAAGAAGGCTCCCCAGGACCCTAATGACAGGAAGAACAAAAGAATAATAATCATGTCGGCTGTACAATCCGGTTCAGAATGACGACAGCAGGCTCAGATCCCCTGTGGACGTAGCACTGCCTGAACCAGAGGGCCTAAACTTACTGACCCCCTGACACTCTTTCTGGCCCTTTACAGAGGACAATCAATTGCTGGCTAAGCACACTACTGAAAGGGAGAAGGCGATCCGTTCACCTGAGTCTACTGAGAATATCCACTTCTAGTGATAACCTTGTTTGGTCATCATCATCATATCATCCCAAGGGAGTGGCCTCATCAGTCCCAGCATAATATCACTTTTTAGTACTAATAAAACTACTCTTGGTTTCTGTCACTTGGGGGAGAAAACTTAGCCAAACAAGAAAAGAGAAAAGAGCAAGATAACAAATACCAAGTAATTTTTGTAGCTCTGGCTGCCAAACAACATGAAATTCTCCAACTTCTGGTACAGAGGCAAGGAGGGGAAGAGGAAGAGAAGAGGAGAGAATGGCTCACAGAGAGGCAGGGGCCACCAGCTTACATCCCCAGCCCTCAGGGGCCATGAGTTCATGTCCCCTCCAATGAGCTGAAGTGGACTGTGGCATTTTTCAGAACTTTAAATAAATGCTACATCTGAAATGTTATGCAATGATACAACTTTCAAAGTTTCAGTGGAAGAGGAAAGCCGTCACAGTCTATCAAACTAAAAAGGTGAGATATAAAGCATGAGTTAATACATTAGAGGGAGAGATGGAGGAAGTTAGGGGGTTGGGGGGAAAGGAAGGAGCGAGAAAGACACACAGGGAGCAAAGTGACCCACGTGGTCAGCAGTGGTTTTCTGCAGGTGGTAGGTGAGATGAGAAACTCTGATTTCTTCAGAAATACACAGGGGTTTTCCTAGGACACAGTGAAGGAAATGAGCCCAGATGTAAAGCGAAATCATGAAAAACTCTTTTAAAGGGACACCTATCTTAAATACACATTAAAGTGTCTTTCTATTCAGCCCCAAATGGAATTACTTTGAAATGGCAATTGTTTCAGTTTTGATCCATCCAAAAGAGATGAAAAGGGGACACTGAGCCCACGAGGTCTACATGGACTCCCCAGCTGGACCCTGTGGCCCATGAACCCTCATGGGGATATTCCCCTCACTCACACACACAAGAGCGGCGTTCAGTCTGTTCAACAATCCTTTTACCTTATGGTGGCCTCGAAGACCTGGACGGTGGAATCTCTGTCAAAGGAAACTGTGTTGATCACTAGCTTGACTGCTTTCTGGAATTCGGATGAATTTCCCATTATCTTTAAAAAGAGGAACACGAGCCATTATGACCCATGAAATGACACTGAGGTTGTGTGATCGCAGGAGCTGGGCCACACCATCTGAATATCTGTACGTGCTGTGGTTTTGCCACTCATGGGAGCACAAAAAAGCCCAGTTATCTCTTAGAATACATTCTGGGACAGATGGCAAGCCCATTTCCACCAAACTCAAGAACCATATCTGCAGACAACAAAACTTTGATAATAACACCTCATAAAATCATTAGCAGCCTTCACCACCCCTCCTCATCCTCCCTCAGCTTCATTCTGATTATTTAGCAAGGCAGGCATTACAGTTCCTGAAGTTCCTGTCCTGAAATGAGTTAAAACCAATCCGTAAATAAAAGAAACAGAAAACACGATATTCCCTCTATTCCTCAAATAATTCAACAGCTTGGGCGCTTGGCTCCCAGGAGAGTAAAACATCTGGGAAACTGACTCTTTGCTTGTTACCCAGATGTCTGAACACATTGAGAAATAGTGGTATCTTTGGGAGGACAGCATAAGGCCAATGCCATTCAAAACCAACACAACACACAAGTAAACAGCCCTATGTCCTTTGTAAAACATATTCTAGAATTACGATTCCTATTTTTGGGTGTATGGATATGGTATCATTCCAAGCTTCTCTCTCTTATGTGAAGTGCAAATTGAGCATAAAATTTGATAAAATAACCAGAACTGAAATGTTTTCATGCTGTTCAAAACTTTATGACCATCCTGGGACTATAATGACAGCATAAGGACACATCCAAAAAAAAGAAAGAAAAAACAAATGATGTCATTCAGATACTACTTTTTCAAGTGTTTCTTATCTCCTAGTATTTATTGATCTAGTGCATCTTTTTTTCTTTTTCTCCCCCTCACTATTATTTTACTGTTCCATGCAGAGAAAGTACAGTTTCTTTTCTGGCTTTTAATTTTGTTTTTTAACAAGATTATGCAATCCTGCTGCAACTTGCATCAAGGAGTCAAGGGACTGCTGTTGTCTGAGTGTTTCCCAAATACACCTGTTACAGTTTGTTTAAAATGTACATCAAAGACCGGATATTTCTACCGTGAAAACCACAGAAATGGGTCTGTTTCCCTACAGATGCTCACCAGCAGCCGAATCTGTTAGCAGCTGCAGATGCTGATATGAGCTCAGAGCACGTGCAAGACAGAGGAGGAAGGTTTCAGTGACACATTGTAATTTACCGTTTTAGAAGCTACAGAACAGAGCAATGGTGCTCTGAAATCGCTCACGCAGGCTTAAGAAGAGCTGGGTGGACAGAGGCATTACACAGGCTTCTTCACTGCAGAACTTCTCACAGCCTTGAAGAGGCTGGTGTCCACAAGTGGCTTTCCAGGAGTGGGCAGCCTGGGAGGATTTCTCAAGTTCATTTGAGAGCAGAATTCTCCTTTGCAGGAGCACACCCTTGGAATCTGTGTTGGGAAGATCCCCTGGAGAAGGAAATGGCAACCCACTCCAGTATTCTTGCCTGGAGAACCCCAAGGACAGAGAAGCCTGGTGGGCTACAGTCCACAGGGCCGCAAAGAGCTGGATACAACTGAGTGACCCACAACAACACTAGTCTGGGCCCATTTTGATTGGTGACAGTGGATACAGGCAGCAGCCATCACTTGAGAAGGAGAAATTAAACTGAGAAGGGAAACTAAACTGCTGGGCAACTACAGCCTGGCAGCATGCAACCCTGGACTCCCTGCAGACCGTGAGCCCAGGAGAGCACACAAAGACCGCCCAAGCTCTCCCCAGGTTCTGGTAATTCTGCTGCTGGCCAAGATCTAGGACAGCCGTCATGCAAACTTAGCTAGAATTACCCAATTCTAACTCCTGACAGTTTTAAACTCTTTTAGGGACAGTTAAAATGCAGGATTGGGAACCGGCTAGAGTAAAAATTTTCTAATGGTAAAACAATGTGCTGAAACAATGAAGAAGAGCCAAGAGGCAGTAAAATTAGGTTTATAAGGAAACTTTTTAACATTCTGCTGGAATTACAAGCCCACGCCATGATGCAGAGCATGTGCACAGGGCCGCCTGGTAATGAGAACCGTGCACGGGGCCGGCCTGTTTTCCACGTGCGAATGTGTCCCGAGGTCTCCAGCCGAGGGAAACCGATAAGGCCTGAGGAGGTAAAGGCAGTCTCCGAGTTGGCAGCCCAAGTCTGGAGTGGGCAGTGTCCACACGAAACTCAGAAAGCAAAGAACACAAGAGTGTTCACACAGAGGGTCTCTTGCAGAGGCGGGGACCAGGCTTGGCCCTGTTCTCAGGGAGTCAGGAGCTGTGGGACCTTTCAGGGAATCTTCTCCCCAGAAGATCTTGACTTTCACTTCAGAAATCTTAACTCCAGTAACTGTAAACTGGTTCCTTTAAGGAATAAAATAGTGGGAAACTGGGACAAAAATAGGTTTCCCCAAAATAATCACACTGCCTTCTCCACATTTTTAGGGGGATCACATTTCCCCTCATCTTACCTTCAGGGTTTATCTTGCTCTCTGTGTTAAGCTCATTAAAATAAACAATGGCTATGAATACATTCTGGTATCACATTTCCTGGAATTCTCATCCCTGGGGGGAAGCAATGATATTAACTCCAAAATATCTTAATTAACTTCAAAAAATAAATAAATAAATAAGGCCAAACACTTACTGCAAGGGTATCCAACGCATCAACCAGAGTAAGGGAATAATTCCCTAGCACATCATTGATGTTCAGATTTGAGCTGAAAAAGAAATGAAATGAAAATTACACAAAGGTACTTTAAAAGGGGGGGGTGGGAGACAATAAAACTAAACACTCAGAAACTAAAATTGCTGGAAGCCTTTATTTATTCAGGGACTCCTGTGGATGGATCAGTTGGGCAATAGTCTTTCTGCCACACAAGGGACAGCCTCTACAGAGTCACAGGAGAGCAGAGATGCACCCATTTATACTACGGTATAAAATAAAGAGCATGGAACAGGAAGCAAGGAGATGGAAAGCAAGAGTCTATTGCTCTGTCTGAGACCCAGTTGTATCGCCATAGATGATCTCTGTCTAGCTTCAAAAAGCTCTGATTTCGAAATCATTGGGAATGAAAAAGGAGAGGGCCTGTCACATGACCTGCCTGTAACTAACACTTGAATACAGAAATCAGACACTGCGGCAGATTACACACACAAAGCAGCAAATAAACACCTCAACTACGGTCCCCATCTCACTTATCTGTCCTTTGGGCAGGGGAATAAATTAACTGCTCTCTACATAGTTTCACTAACATCTCACCCAAAGAATCTCTCCACCCCCACCCCACCCCCAATTCTCTTATGGAGAGCTGTCTTAATGCTTCTGCCACACACCTCCTGCCCCACAATCAACACCCATCGCCCATTCTGAAATCATCTTCAGACGCCAACTTCAGGACCGCAGCGAGGTTAACTGACAAGTTCTTTGTAATGCTAAAAAAAAAACCACCAAGACAACAATAACACATCTGGGAAAGGTGGGGATGGAGAAAGACTGAAAGTCATCACGTAGGTTTGACAAATTCTAGGGGGCTCGGGTTATTCCCTCCCATTCCTGCAGACCTAGGAAGTACTAATAACTGCAGAAGCTTGAAAAGATTTGAAACTGAGGAGAGAAATGAAAAAGATGTATGTAAGGAGGGAAACAGGATAACTGTTGAAAGGTTATGAGTATCAAAGACCACAGTGAAAAAGCCCTAGTTTTATTTTCAGCAGCTGACGCATCGATATTACGAAATCTTCCACCCAATCCCCAGACCACGTTGCCTACTCCTTGGGTGTCTCTAAAGGGTCCTGTCCCACACTCCTGGGGACAGCAAGCGTCTCTGTGTTCCTGATGCATTCTCTGCTCTCTCAGAGGCCTCCTATGTGCCTTAGCTGGGGCGACGCAAGCCCCACATGGCACAGGTGGAAACTGCTCCAACACTTGACATCTTCTCTTGCCTGAACCGTAGTTTTATGTTGCTTATGCCACTTAGTCTAGGGCAAAGAATGTATAGCAAAACTTTACCTACATTTTGTGCAGCAGGCTATCTAGAAGGGGCTGTCAAGGAACCAGGGGGAACCCGTGTCCCACAGCCATGAAGCCAGCACACTGCGCGGCTGAAGAACTGCACCTGCTGCTTCTAGCTGCTGATTCTTTCTAAACACCCGTACACGATTGTACAAGGTCCTCTCAAGACAAGAGCTTCGGGTTCAAATCTGCACTTCAAGGGCAGGGCCAGCCAGAAAGGGTACAGGAAGTGTCAAAAGCTGGAGGAAAAGGGCAGAGAGATCCTCAATTCAACCAGCTCCAGATCATTCTCCTGGACTTAAATATTTACCTCCCTTGCTCTGCTGTTCAGAAACAGAGAGCTGGCTCCAACCATCCATCTCAGCAGAAAATAGGGCCCCTCATCACTTGGCCCGGAGAAGGCAAGGGCACCCCACTCCAGTACTCTTGTCTGGAAACTCCCATGGACTAAGGAGCCCGGTAGGCTGCAGTCTATGGGGTCGCTGAGTCAGACACAACTGAGCAACTTCATTTTCACTTTCCACTTTCATGCATTGGAGAAGGAAATGGCAACCCACTCCAGTGTTCTTGCCTGGAGAATCCCAGGGATGGCGGAGCCCAATGGGCTGCCGTCTGGGGTCGCACAGAGTCGGACATGACTGAAGCGACTTAGCAGCAGCAGCAGCATCACTTGGCCTCCAGGCTAGATGTCGGGTGAACCGCGTGTGACCACCTTCCCGAGCAATAACCTCTTCTGCGGCATCCGTCACCCTCTCCACCTGCCCCAGCCCCTGGAAGGAGTGAATGGTCTGGAGCCCTGTACTCCGTCCCATGTTTTACTGTGCTTTTCCTTTTAGGACATAGCTAAAAGGGACTCAGGTTTAAAATATTTCTCAATAGAACACCCTCGCAGTCACTGACAAAGAACCAGTACAAGAGCTGTCACAGGCAAAACTGTATTTGTGATAACTGGTACTTCCTTCTCTCCATTCAGTCAGACAAATCCACTCAAAAGATCTAAGGCATTCATTAAAACACCTTTAAATTATTTTCTACCAGATCAGGGCTTCCCTGGTGGCTCAGCAGGTAAAGAATCCCCCTGCAATGTGGGAGATCTGGGTTCGATCCCTGGGTTGGGAAGATCCCCTGGAGAAGGGAAAGGCTACCCACTCCAGTATTCTGGCCTGGAGAATTCCACGGACTGTACAGCCCATGGGTTCGCAAAGAGTTGGACATGACTGAGCAACTTTCACTTTCTTTTCACCAGATCACTGATACACTCTTTTCAAAAGTGCCAAGAGAGAAAAAAACAAAAACAGAGAGGAGAAGGAAGGAAAAAATAAACATCACAAAAGTCTCTTGGCCTAACACCACCAAACTATCAAGATTCCATTCAGGTTCTGTAGAGATCTTCTTGATCACCATTCAGCCTGGCCAGGAACTCAAACTTCTGGTACAGGAAAGGGTACTTAGGAATCAGTAACAGGTTGGGCTCAAAAGTGCTCATCTTTCCACATAAGCGGTTGCCAAACCACAACGGCACCCCACTTAATTCATCATGTATGGCTATTCATGACCCTCATCCCAATCAATTTTTAAGGTTCTTCTCAACCCAGAACAGAGAAGATGGAGAGAACTTTGGCCTTTTATAGAAAACTTCTGGTGATAACAATGATAACATCAGCTAACAATGCTCACATAGTGTGTTCAAAATTAAAGGTATGTGTTAAAAAATCCCCACATATACTTAACCTGTTCAGAAATCTACCTGGTGCTGGGTAGGCACAGAGGTAATATAACAAACAATCCCCGTGTTCCAGGGATTTGAAAATCTGGGGAGACAAGACACAGGGAAAGGAAGGTGAACTCACAACACTATTCAACTGTCATGCGATATTAAAAGGTGGAACAGCAGCTTCAAGGAAAGGACCCAAAAGGAGAACTGAGTAGATCAAGGACAGTCATCTTCAAACAGTTCAATGACGTCATAAAAAAAAGACTTGAGCTGATTCTGAACAGGCCAGGATTTCAGGAAAGAAGAAGAATGCGGAGGAGCCATCCTAAATGAGAGGTGCCTAGGAACCAATCCGTGTGGGAGCCAGTATAGGTTTGGTTTGATTTGCTTTCTTGTTTGAACTGCAATAGAACTGGGCAGAAAGCAAAAAAGGGTCACATACCCAAGGTCTGAAATAACACTGTTGGTTCATGAGACTGCCAATTTTAATATCCAGATTTACTTGAAGGAACCTGAATTTGGATCCTCCAACCCAAACTGGGGATGTGAGAGGAACTGAGTTTGCATAGTGATCTGTAGCTGGACAGAAACAGTTGCTATTTTTAAACAGTGTTCGGGTTTTATTTATTTCATGTCAATACTCCTCACCCTATCTCCAGTCAAACAAGACAGGCAAGTTAAGCCTTAAGTAAATATGACCCAAAAGAAAAGACACGTATGTTTAGCACTCGCATTTCATTTCTGTACTTTTTACATATTATTCAAACTGTTATTTTATTTTGCACATGAATCATGAGAACTCACTTGACAACAATTATAAGAATACATCTGCTTAAAATAATTATCTGGAATATATTTATTATGGGCTATTTATTTCAGAGATGTAAATGTGGCCTACTGTTTCCTCAAATATACTAAAGTGTGAGAGTAGCTATGTTAAAGGAAAAGGAGGAAGAAAAATTAACTTTTCACTTTACAAGTGGCCAGGGTCTACTCAAGGCCGCCATAATCCCAAGAGGTCTTTCATCTCCTCAAAGACACCAAGGCTGACTACCCAAAAGGTTTATTATTAACCTATGGGCACAACTTCTCATACGGTATCCCTTTGATATTTTTAACTCTGTCTTTCCAACAGCAACATATCTATCTGTCTCAAAGCGACCGGACCTCAACTTGTCCAGACTGTCACTGAACAGTCAAGCCAAACCAATCATCAGCATATGTCATCAGGAAGCAAAGAAAGTCAGTTGAGCAAAACAACTCAATTTCCTCCAATCTGGAAAAGCCCAGTAATATTTTTTAAATTTTTTAATTAAAAATTTCCTCCCCAAAAAAACTGAGATAGAAAATACACTTCTGTGTATAAATCCTGATACAGTGAAACATGAAAAAATAACTCATCAGTTTCTACAATTCTAGAAAGGCCCAGTCCTTTTAAGTCAACCCGGGATGTGCCCATGGCTTCACAAAAAATTATTCTCTCCAAATGCAACTGAAAACAAGAATCGTAGATAATCAAACCATTTTTAAAACTCCTCAATCCCCTTTAGTGTATGGGTTCCTTTTCAGGACCTAAGGACTGAACTTGGCTGCTTCTCATCAGGTGAAGGAAATCACCAGTGTCAAATGTCCAAAGAGACCAGCAGGCCAACTCCTCCAGTTCCACCCGAGGGGAGCGACCCACAGAAAGACAGTCACCTATCCAGTCTAACAGGGTCAGCGTCTGTCAAGGCACACTGGTTCCCTCCAGCCAGGAGGTCCTCAGCTGGGAGTACTGTCCTCTTGGACTCTGAGGTCAACAGCGGTGACCCTTGAGCTCAGCCTCTGCAAACACGGTTGACAGAACGGGAGGACTGGCAGATCTTCCATCACAGCTCTGCCACAAGAGTGAGGGAGATTATGGGACAGACCCTACACGGCAAGGAAGGTCGCTCTGAGTATCAGGACCCTAAATCTGGACCACTCAATCTCTCTCTCTCCCTCCCACCTAACCATCCTCAGCCTAGGGAGCAGTCCCTGTGATAAAGGAGAAAGACTGTAGCCCTGTTCTGCCTACAACTCACTGCACGGCTTTAAAAGTCCCTTCTCAGGATCAACTCCTGAATTTTTATATTTTTATACAGTTAAATGGAAGTTGGCTAGAAATGGGGAGACAAGAGCTCGTCTTGAAGCTGCATTTCAGTGAGATTTGATGTTCACCTGGAGAAAGGGCTGGAGGTGGATGTCTAAGCGTCCCCCTCCACCCCCGTTCCCCGGCCCAAGCCAGTCCTCGGTAGTGCCACTGTCCCTTTCGATCTCTGGGCCTTAGTTTCCCCATTTGTAAAAAGGCTCAGGTGTCCAGTAACTCAGAAATTCCAGGAGAATCAAGACAGAAGACAGCCACCGGCCCATCCACGCACCCCCCTGGCCCAGGGCGACCTCAATGTGGGTGAGCCGAGGCGCCAGGCGTTGCCCCTGGGAAACTAAACGCCCGACGAGCGCCGGGGGAACCCGGAGGACCCAAGGCTGCACCCGGCCGGAGGACGGAAGGAAGCGCGTGCGGCGCGCGCTCCGGGGCGTCTGGCCGGCGCGGGCTACTCACGGGTCCCCGCGGTCGGGTCCTCGGCCGCGGCAGTGGATGGGGTTGAGCTCGTCCTGAGGAAAGGCGTGCGCCATGTAGTTGTCGTAGCCGAACACGAACATGCCCCGCGCCAGGTCGCGCATCTGGGCGCGCAGCTGCGGCGGGAAGGCGCTGCTGTAGCGCTTCTCATACTCGTCCCGGCCGCGGCCCCGGCCGCCCAGCACGTAGCCCCAGTGGGCCGGGCCGCACACGCCCTGCCCGGGCTGCCGCGGAGCCCGCCGCCGCCTCCCCTCCGCCGCCCCGGGGGCCGGTGGCTGCAGCCACGACGGCCCCGACAGTCCCCCAGGCCGGTCCGCTGGCCCCGAGGCGGGAGACGCGGGGCCGTCGGGACCCCTCAGGCGCTGGAAGCCGAAGCTGAGCGGGAAGCGCTGGTAGAAGCCCATGCTGGGCCCCAGCCCGAAGACGAGCCACAGCACTGCGTGGAGGCCAAGCCGAAGGAGTACCAGCCCCAGGACGAGCGCTCGCCATTGCATGGTCGCGAGGGCGCCGCGGGCATTATTTTGAAACGCGGGGGGCCTTCCCCGCCGACCACCGCACCCCACGCCCGCCCCGTAGCTCCGCTCACTTCCCCTTTAAGGAACTCCCTCGTGACGCACCAGGAACTGGCCCATTGTCCCCCCACCCCTAGCACCTCGAGCCCGGCCGGCCAGTCCCCGCATTCGCCCGCCCAGTCGCCCGGATTGGCCCGGCCCGGACCCTGCCTCGCAGGGAGCGGCCCGGGACTCCCCACCGCGCCATAGGCCGCCCGGACGTCCTCAGAGCCGCGAGGCCCCGCCCCTGCCTTCCGCCCCGCCCCCGGCTCGGCGTCCGGCCCCGCCCCCTGAGCAGTCGGAGTGGGACCGGCTGGCGTGGCGAGTAGGGGCCACTCCGGCTCGGGACAAGGCAACTTCCAGCCAATGGGAGCGCGGCACGGGAGCAGCCAGCTGCCGGGCAAGGACGTGGCCACCCGCCCGCCCGGTTCCGTGTAGAGCCTGTTTCCCGCGGACCTGGGGAGGAAGAAAACCACTCCAGCTCTATGTTAGGGATGGTGACAGATAAAAGACGAGGAGGAAAAAGGACGTTTCTGTAGGGCAGGGTTTTTCATTTGTCTGTTATATGGTGGGGGTGATGATCCTACCGTTTAGCTTAAGACTGCACAAAACAGTGTCCTGATATCTTTTTGTTAATACATCCTATTTTGTACCTTTAACACTTTATTAAAACACGCTAACTTGTAAGAATCTCTCACAGAGATTGTAAAACCCATATTCCCAGCTCTTGTCCACCGAGGTCCAAAAGAACGTCCGGAGAATGTATGTGTAACGAGCGCTCTTGAGCAATTTTTAGCAACTGTCAATCTCAGGAAATACTGGGATAGGTTATATTGCCTTTGTCAAGGAAAGAATCTTTTTTAAAAGGATCAAGAGTTGGGGGTGGGAGGAGTCAAGACTGCCACTGCCACGACCAAAGTATTTTTACTGTATCTATTTGTGGCTCAGCTGGTAAAGAATCGGCCTGAAATGCGGGAGACCTAGGTTCGATCCCTGGGTTGGGAAGATCCCCTGGAGACAGGAAAGGCGTTAACTCCAGCATTCTGGCCTGGAGAATCCCATGGACTCTATAGAGGGGTTGCAGAGAGTCAGACTCGACTGAACGACTTTAACTTTTTCATTTAACCATGTCGCTTCTTGCCCCTCCCACTGCTACCATGTCTCCTGTACACTGTTGTCGTGACCTAACCTTTGGGGTGTGGGAAAGATTCCTGGTCAAATCTTTCATCCCTCTGAATCTGCTTCCCATGGGCTTCTGTGGTGGATCAGCAGTAAAAAAGCCTGCCATGCAGGAGATACAGGTTTGATCCCTGGGTGGGGAAGGTACCCTGGAGAATAAAATGGCAACCCTCTGCAGTATTCTTGTGTGGAGAATCCCATCGACAGAGAAGCCTGGTGGACTACAGTCCATGCAATCAGAGTTGGACATGACTGAGCGACAAACCACCACCACTATCTTTCCATAATTAGTAAGGTGGCAAATGTCAGCTCCAAAGGATTATTGCTTTCACATGATGACAACAATATGAGGGTTTTGTCTTGTTTGCTGAACTGGAAATGTCTGCTAAGTTTTGCCCTCCTTAAGTTTAAACCATATGCCTGTTATACCGAGGTTCCTGAAAAGTTTGAGAAGCAAGGCCTCATGGTTAGCTCAAATCAGACTGGCTGAGGGACCAGGAGAGTGATTAAGAGGATGATGAAGCTGTCATGTGGCCTACTCATCACATTCTCAAGGTCAAGGGATTTTTAGGAACACAGAGGAGGTATAACGGGAACTAAGAAGGAACCCAAAGAAGCATCTGATTATAATACAAGGTAGCTGGCACCTAGTAAGGCCCTTTTTGTTGACTGAGTCTTATTCTTGTCCAAAATCCTGCCTGCCCAAGCGTTGAAAAGAATGTAAAAAGAGTTGTAGCCTGGATCTTTTGCCTAGATTCTTCTCTGTGAAAGGCACCTAGGGACTCTGCTGAAAGTCCAACTTCAGGTTTTGATCCTCAGCTTTCAGGTCTGCCTCCTCCAGAACTTGCAAAGTAAATAAGAATATTAAGGACCATGTAGTATGTTTCCTAACTTATATTGCAAATTTGAACTCATCACAGTCCACTGCAGACCACATTGGTAATAACTCCTATCTTCACATTAGATACAAGTTCTAACAAAGACCAGGACCCTCCTGGTGGCACAGACAGTAAAGAATCTGCCTGCAGTGCAGGAGACCCAGGTTCGATCTCTGGGCCAAGGAAGGTTCCCTGCAGAAGCCAGTGACTACCTACTCTAGTATTCTTGCCCAAAGAACTCCATTCTTGCCTGGAAAATTCTGATGGGTTCATGGGGTCACAAAGAGTCAGACACGACTGAGCAACTAACAAAAACAAATCTTTTTTTATAAGCAGAGAAAAACCATTTGACTTTTGAAAGATGCTTTTCATGGTCAAACTGACAACAGTTGCCAGTTGTATATGTGAGCAAATTTCAAAATAATTTCACGTTCTCAAATTTAATCTTTGCAGAAAAGCTTGTAAGCTCTGTTCCATAAGCCATAAAGGGAAGAAGTCAGGTTGAGGGGGGCTCAAGTTCTCCAAGCTAGTTGGCTCCAGGCAGAAAGAATTATTGCCCTGGTTTCTCACATTTTAGTCCCAGAAACTCTGTAACTAGCTCGCCCTCAAAGGAAAAAAAAAAAAAAATTGGTGCTTCCCTACTCTTCCCAAACCAACAATGCTGACGCTAGTGTCCTGCACAGCCTAAGATTTAGAGGTCAGACTCACAGTGTTTCCTTCTCCAATTGAACAGAATAGTAACAACAAAAATCTCGTGCTAGCCCTTTAGACTAGACTCCCCTCAAGGTAAATGTAGCTAAGACTGGAACAACACCCAGCTCTAACAAGAAAACCCAGTCTTAAAAATCATCTCCTTAAGTAACTGTCTTGTAATAGATGTTCCCATACATAATCTCACAAAAGCATCAGGGGACTGATCAAAGGGAACACTGAAATGTGCTATGGTAAAAATGGGTAACACCAGAGATAACAGCTAAGAACCCAGACTAAGAAGTTGAATTGCCAGGTCTTCAGATCTTAGCACTGCCCTCTGAGTAACCTTGGGAAGTTATCTTTCAGGACCTGTTCTTTCATCTGCAAAACGAGGGTGATAAGATAGTACTTGCCACATATGGTTTTGAGAATTTTTATTTGTATATAGTATACCTACAACAGTGCTGCATACATGGTGAGCCCTATCTAACTACTAAGTCATGTCAGAATCTTTCGTGACCCCACAGACTATAGGCAGGCTCCTCTGTCCATGGAATTTCCCAAGCAAGAATACTGGAGTGGGTAGCCATTTCCTTCTCCAGATCATCCCAACCCAGGGAACGGACCTGCACGTCCTGAGTGCAGGCAGATTCTTTACCAATGATCCACCTAGGAAGCTTGAGCTGTATTATTATGACACATGAACTCTGGGTTAAAACCTGCATCTAGTATAAGTACCTGGAACATAAACAGCTGAGGTCTGCTGGATGAATTAAATAACTAAGGCCCTATTATCAAAGCATTATTTTAGGAGGAAAAAAAAATGTGTCTAAGGAAACCGAGTATAAAATAGGACAAAGGCTAAAACACCATAGTCTAAGAATAGTTGAAAAAGCTTTGAATCAAGTCTAATTCCAGCTCTATTTAACTCAACCTGTTCCAGCTTCCACACATCAGGGTTCGTTCAATCTCTGTCCAACTTTGATAGCTGACGATGACTGCTTACATCTGTTTCAGTTCCTTCAAAGATATCCTCCGTTGTAAACACACATTACAGTTTTGAGAATCAGTTTTGTAAGGCTGTGTGGGTGAATCAACACACTAGCCTCCTAAAACTGCAAAGCCAGAAAAAACTCTGGCCTTTTGATGACCCTAAAGAGCAGTCTCAGAGCTTCCTATGTGAAATATCAGGACTAGAATAGTCTATTAAAAGGAAAGATTTTTCCCCTCTAAGAAGTTATAAGTGATTTATTACCCCAAACAATAATGTGAAAAAAAAAAAAAAAGACGACTTTCAAAATGCTGACTAATGCTTCTTTCTGAAGCAATATATACTTGCTTTATAAAGGTGGGGGTAAGGGAGAATAAACAAACAATAAAGAGTGGGGGAATATCTGTAACCCCACGATTGATTTGGTTAAGACCCAACTCCATAATTCAGTAATACTGTTTCCTTAGCTAGGTAAGAAAAGCTAAATTTCACATTTGTTTTAAAACTGGACAGTAGAGAATTATCATCCGTGCCTCTTGTAAGGGCATTAGTCTCAGTCTGTCAACACACTAGGTTGGCAAGACACAGGGGACAGAGGCTAGTGGAAAGAAAAACTAGTACATCCCCTGAGGGGGCCAAAGTGGCAATTCCCAGAGAAAGTGCAAAGGCATTTACCCTTTGACCCAGTCATGTTTCTGTGCATTGCTGCCCGTGGCATAATGATCCACTGGAGTAATGTTTATAAAAGCAAAAAGTTTACATTTGTTTTTTCAATAAGAAAACACTATAAAAGATAAGAAATTGATATTAAGAGGGATGGTAGTGGAAGAGTGGTAACTCATAGGTGAATAATGGGGCTTACATATGAAAAAAATCAAATTATTAGGAAAATAAATGGAACTTAGAAAAAATTTGGTGAGCTTCCTTGCCCACATGTTCTGCTAAATCAAACACAGCAAGTTTCCAACAAGAAATTATTTTCATCATCACCATTCATATGCCACATGCCCCAGCCCTTAAGTTATTGATGCATCCAGAAAAAGTAGGAATGATGAAGAGAGCTAGCAATTTCATAAAGTCGCTACTGGTTAAGACGATTTCTTTTTCCTTAGGGGATTATACAAATAGAAAAAGAAGTCATCTAATTCATGTATTGGGTAATAGTAGAAAAGATAGACTCTCTTAAAACGTAGAAACAAGATAGTACATTATGTAATACAGACTGTACAAAACTGAAGGCTGTAGATTATGTAAGAGCTGGTTGGAGACATAACTATAATTAGCAATCTGTTGATATTCTACTCCCCCAACTCAAAAGAGAGCATAATTTTTGTTGGGGGATTTCCCCCTCCCTTACTATTTTAAAGGAAGTATTTTCTAACTGGCCCAGGTTTCTCCAAGCTTTAGAAAAATTGCAGCAGAACCTTAGCAACACAGCAGTTATAAAGTATTACCTACTCTAAATATGTGCCCCCAAGTTGGTAGTATATGTGTGGTTTATATATTTTTCCACATTGTATACCACAATATATTTTTTTGCAGTCTGGGAGAAATGCTTTAGAATTTTTAATGGTTTTCAAAGCCCACATGGCTATAGCATTTCCTTCAGACAAAATGTTATTATGTCATTCTGTAAAATGTCTGTGATCTCTAGCCCTGAACTATGTTAAAATTAAAGTTACGAAACTTAAGCCTTTCTGTGGTTTCAGGACTCTTTTAGAAGGAACACACAACACTCACAATCACTGGGACGCCAGGACCAGTGGGCATTTTCATCTCTTCCCTGCCTTCCGTCTCACCACCATCCAGATCTCTAGGCTGCTAGAACCAGAGCTTCTTAGTGGGAGAAAGGATAGTAGAAACCCTCTACTATTCATAAGGGAAAACTACAGAGCCAAAAGGGGTTCAGCAACTCACCAGTCACACAATCATTAACAGCAAAGAAAAGAACTCATTCTCTTAAACACCCATCCAGCACATGGAACCAAGCTAAGGAAGCATTTTAAGGTGACAGTTTTTTCACATCACAATCCTTTGATGAATACAAGACCTCCAAGGCCCAGTAAAATGAGGTTAAGGTATCCCCTCCTTCCCAATTTCTGCCAGGAAATTTACATTACCTACATCATCGGCTACCTTGGGATTTTAAAACGGAATTACCTTATTGGAGAGAGCTTGTTAATAAAATGGAATAATGAATGACTTTGGCTATTGTTCAGATTAAGGAACTTTCCATTAAGTCTGTCTGGGACGTCAATGACTCGTTTTCCTAAGAACATTCAAGAGGCAGCCATTACAAAAGTACCTATTTTATTAATAGCTGAATTTAAAACAAATTGTGTGGAAAATATTTACTAATCAACAGGAAGCACCTGCTGCAGGCTGCACTATTTGTAGAACTGCAAACTGAAGGGAAATCGGGCAAGCCTAGTGTCTGCTTTTGGAGAAGGAAATGGCACCCCACTCCAGTGTTCTGGCCTGGAGAACCCCAGGGATGGGGGAGCCTGGCGGGCTGCCCTCTACAGGGCTGCATAGTAGGACACAACCGAAGCGACTTAGCAGCAGCAGCAGCAGCAGCAGCGTTTGCTTTGACTGTCTTCCTTTTCAAGTATGTTCACTGATGTACATGTTGCTGACGGTACAACCTTTAAAGTTCGGAACAAAATGAAAATATTTCACATACTGATATAGTGGTTCCCCCAAAGACACATTTCTAGAGAAAAGCGTTCAGCCAATTGGGCTTCCTAGGTGACGCTGGTGGTAAAGAACCCACCTGCCAATGCAGGTAGACCCCACAGATGTGGATCTTCTGGATCCAGAAGATCTCCTGGAGGAAGGCAAGACAACCCACTGCAGTATTCTTGCGTGGAGAATCCCAGGGACAGAGGAGCCTGGTGGGCTACAGTCCACAGGATAGCACAGAGTCGGACACAACTGAAACGACTTAGCACACATGCACACACATTCAGCCAACTGGACGTTACAGATATGGTTCCAGCTACAGTAGAATTAATGCTCCAGTTCTCAATCCTCCACTCCCTGAAAAGGCTGAATTATAATACCAAAGCAACATTTCACTGTAACTGGATCCTACAGGAAAAGAATACACAAGGCAATTAGTTTTAGTCAAAAACAATAAACACATAAGCAGACACAGTTCAATTCATCCCATTTACTTGACAGAATCAAAGGGACTAATTTTAGAAGTCTCAACTTTTGAAAGTAAATATAGACTTAGAACTGAGGGTAAAGTAAGCTCAATTTATATCCTCTCCCCACCCTGCTCCTAAAACACTCCTCCTTCAAAACACCACTTTAGTAGGAAGCTGCTGAGGACCAAATTGATAGCTTGACTATATGGCTCCACCAATTCAATAAAAAACTTAAACCTGATACCCAGTTACTTCTATCCCAGAAATGTAAAACACATGTCACTGACCAACACTGTATGGTTGTACAGAGCGACAGTGTTGATATAGAAGAAAAGCCAAGTTGAACTTCTCTGAAAAAATACATAAAATCATTTCCCCAATAGCTTTGATGGAATAAATGTTCACATTCACAGTGTGAAAGATAACATACTAAACAGAACAAATCACATTTTACTTTAGAAGTGTGCCTCTTTGGAAAAACCACCATGTTTGATACTTTAAATCTTTTCATTCTGGAACTGAAGTCAGTAAGGAGACATGTCTTGCAATTTCAGTTTATTAATAGTTTTGTTATGATTTAAAAAACTGGATTACAAAATGCTTAACTAGCTCTTGCCACTTATTTTCAAGAAGCCCTAAACTTGGTGTTTTATGACAGTTTACAAGATCTTCTTGACTTAGGGATCAAACCTAAGTCTCCGCACTGGGAGTGGATTCTTGACCACTGAGCCACCAGGGAAGCCCATTACAGGCATTATCATTGCCTCCATCTCACCCCACAAATCGCAGTGTCAGTCCTGTGAATATTTACGTGCTTATTTCAATTTTAACTGGCCCACAGACCCACTTCTTTGACAGCTGAGCTGATTTCCTTCTAGCACATGGTCTATAGACTGTGTTCATGGTATCTTTCCAACCCCTTTTCCAATGTGTCAGCACCTTCCATCATGATGCATATTTTAAGTTCAAACTGTCAATACAACCCTCAAAATGCAAGTTTATTGAATAAAGCTGAGAAGAGCAGTAAACAGACAAAAAAAAGCATCCACCTAAATTAAAAAAATTCACGTATTTACAAAGTTCGGTAACTGTTAGGTTTCACATGCAGAAGTTAATGCACAGGAAAATATTGGTAGTAGTGTCTGGATGTCTTGAAATGCTGGAAGCAATGAAGAGACACACAAACACATTACGGTTTAGCTGTAGGTCAATTAAACAAACCTATGCGGTCCCCGCAAAGTCACACATTCTAGTTCTGGTTCCTCCTTTTAGGCACAAGCAAGTTGCCACATTCTCTGTAATGGTTCACAGTGACCATTAATGGCGTTGATATACAGTAGCAAGTTTACATATCCCTTTGTTTACAGAACCATCCATCCCATCAGGGAAGTATGCAACATGCATCAAAGAGTAAGAACAGAATTTTAAAAGCTGAGGTTCTACTCATAAAAATGTGAGTGGAGGAAAGCAAGTAGTGTCTGTGCAACACGGTGCAGTATTTTGTACAGAATATTTTTAAGGCCATGGCAGTCTATAAATTAAAACTGGTATCATTAAAAGAACTTACAGTGACTGCACTTTGAGTGCTCAACACGTTTGGAAATGCACTGTCTACATGAGTGCTGCTTAACAAAAGAAACAAAATCACACACAGTGTGAGGCAACACATAAGCAGGTGTACCACAGACTTTGAGCTACTACAGTGGGCTATGTAACGATTCACAAGTGATCCAGTTTTCATATGTCCCTTTATGTGTATGGAGATCACTAAGCTACAAAACATGTTCATGGAAGTCTGTACATATCTCCGTAGCACAGAAGCAAACAATAGACAGCATTGGTTCCTCCGCTCTCTGTGTGATTAATCAACAACCTGCGGACACTGGGCATGATTACATCAGAGAAAGCAGGCAGGTCTAGAGTTGTCACAATAATCAGGATGTCCAATGGCACCAGACAAAACAGTGCCAAAGCTTGTATCGGTAAGAGAGAAAAATAAGACTTTTTCTCTCTCAGTATCTATTGTGCTAAAAGTCAACTTTACTACTGGATATAAAAAGCCAAGAATTAAGAGTGTCATGCAGCAACACTGGTTTAATAACTGGACAGAGAAAGAACAAACAGGTGTGTGAACAGTCTGACATTCTTAACACGTTTTATTATATTGGCTGGAATGCTCTAAATTCATGAAAGCTTTTGAGAAAATCTTCAATTCCCAACCCTTTAAAAAAGTGTGTTGAACCAGGAGAAAAAAAAAAGGAGAAAAAACATAGAAGTAATGATCTGGACAGATACAAAACAGTATGCCTCAGTTCCTCCCGTACCCCCAACTGCTTTCTGGAGATGAATAATTCTCACAGAGCAGAATGTGTTTAAAATTCATTACCTAAGATCTTCCCAGTGTAAAGAACCAATAACAACATTGATCTGGTGCCTCTGCTCATTCTTTGCAGACCATTTTTTAAAATTCCTAAGGTGTAATTATACATTTCACATGCATTTGTGAGATATATAAACATTACGTTTCTATCCCACATGAGTCAAGCTAAAGGTTTGCTAAATACTGTGTGTGGCACTAGAAACTTCATGCTGATCAAGTCAGTATCAGTATTAAGCTACTGGACTCTATAATGAAATATCATAGATAGACGTTTACTGAAAACCAATAGAAAAACCTGGCCCAGAAAGACCAGAACAGAAGTATGCAATTTTTCGTGATTTAAGATGGTCAAAGTGTGTTTTGTTTTGTTTAAAAAAAAAAAAAAAAGCTCTACACACTGTTAAAGACAAGTATGTATAAGAAGTCTTTTTGTGTGTGTTGACTTTATCATGACAACTCTAGCTGATTCTTTATGAAGGATTAGGGATACACATCTTCAGCAGTGCACATGAGAAATAAATTCTGAAAAAGGCAAATTCTTGGGTTTAGGAAGGACCGTTTTCTGGGAAGTACTTCAGAGGAACGGACAATAATTCTAGGATTAGAGCCAGGAAGGACTGGAAGACTTCAGGAGATGCTTCAGCTTCTTCTAGATTTTGAATGTTGAATAAGCCACTGAAGTGTGATATCTAAAGACGGAGGGAAAAAAAGTGAAGATGTTAAGACATCAAAATGAAGAAACGAGATATCAGAGATAATATTTAAAATGTGGCTATTTCAAAGCATAAGTCAGGCCTGCCCTCTTCTTTTCTGCCTCTACTACTGTAATACATAGGTATCTGTATCTGTACTACTCTTCTTCATTACCTGACCTTTGAGAGGTTAATCTGGAAACACGAGGAACTGAACAGTCTCCAATTTAAAAGTTAAATTGTGTACAGAACAGCATGTGCCTTTCTTTATTCATTCAAAAGTTTAATGATTGCCTGTGAGATCAGGTATTGTATGTGAAGTCCCAGGAATGCAAAGAGATAGGAGAACCCCTCTCTGCTTTCCAAGTATCATTTGGGTTTGGAGTATGGCCCTCACAGAATTCCAGGCACAAGAAAGCACAAAAGAATAAACAAAGGCAGGAAAGTGTGTTGAGCTCTGGATGCAGTACAAGTGATAAGAGGTGGCTGAAGCGCAGGGATGGGGAGCGGATGCCGCTCACTGCTGAGGCTAGAGCAGGGGTCTCAAGCTCACCCTGACATTGGGGGCTGGATATTCTTTGGTAGGAAGGTGGAGGGGAGAGTCTTTCCTGTGTATAGTAGAATATTTTGCAACATCTATAAGCCTGACCACAGGATGCCATTATTACCACCTCTACCCTCAGCTGTGAAAACAAGTCTTGTCTCCAGAGATCTCCAAACAGCCCCTGTGGAGCACAGCTGTCTTCAGTTGAGCACCACAGGCCTAGAGACAGCCAGATACCCTTATGTGCCATTCTAAGAGGCTCAGAAGTTGGGATTTTATTCTCAAATCAATAGGAAGTCATTGGGGAATTTTAAGCAGGGAAGCTATACTGCTTATTATAAACTGTAAGTTCACTGTAGCAAGTTCGACAGTGGCAACGGAGGAGGGCACCTGGGAGGGCTGCTGGTATAGAGACTGATCATTCACAGCACAAACAGCAAAGGGACGAAGGCCTGAACCAAATCAGGTGCTGCAAGAACAGAGGAATAAAATGGGAAGCATATTTAAAATACAGAACTAATAGGACTGACCAAATGCAGTGAGTGAGAAAGAATCTTTTCACCTGAGTAAGTGTGTGTTTATCGTGCAGCTGCTGACTAACCCAGTGGCTAAAGGAAGAACAGATGTGGAAAAGAAAAAGACTAAGAATTCGGCAGTGAGCACATCAGGTTTGAGGTACAGAAGGTACATGGAGATGTTCAGCAGGTAGTTTCAGCTGTACAGATCTGAGGAAGAAACGGAAATACCACTGTGGAGGTGGCAACTGAAGCTACCGTGGCTGAGAATAGCCAGGAAAAGCACTTTTGACAGAAGAAGGCAGCTAAATCAAAACACTGAATTACTATCCCTTGAGTTCTTTAAAATGTGTTACCTGCATAAAGGATACGTGAGCAGCTACTAGAAGCAGCACTCTCTTCTCCAAGCCTGGAGAATATTCAATCTCCCAATTTTCCAGCTAACATTCATTACAGAAACTGTAAGCCAAACACTGCATATAGAGAGGAGCCTGGAGCTGAGATGGAACAGACACAGGCTGTTTGTTCAGAGTTGGGGGAACAATGTTGAAGCAGGTCATTTGCACTTCAAAAAGAGGCTAGCAGTGTGTAATATGAGCAAAGCCACAATCACTAGGACTGAAAGGAGGCAAAGGGAAATTTGAAAGTGAAATTACTAGGTTTAAGTATTTAAGAAACACACGGTAAAAACAAACCAACCAACCTATGGACACTGGACTTAAGTCATACCCTAAAGACAGATGAATCCTTAACACCAGACTAAAAGGCAAAAAGTAAGATATTCAGATGAAAGAGTAGTTACCTTTATGTACTCTTGTCTGGAGAATCCCATGGAGGGAGGAGCCTGGCAGGCTACAATCCATGGGGTCACAGAGAATCAGATACGACTGAGTGACTTCACTTCATGCGTAGTTTGAGGACATATTACTAATTAAACTAAGGGACCTCATGCTCCCCATTAGAAACCAACAAGTAAAACATACAACCCAACCCATGTTCAATGAATACTTTGGGGAGCAATTTAGAAAATTCCTAAATTTGGCACTAAAATATATTACAAAAGCTAAAATTAAAGAGAGCACTCTGAGATTTTTTACTCAAGAAGCTTGACTTGGCTGTTGCACTTCTTGCTCCAAATAAACAGGCTTTACAAACTAATTTTGAATCTAGGTAACAGTGGATCAGTTTCCTTGAGCTTGATAATAATATGAAGTGAACCAGAAGTTCTACGATCACAAACCTGGTAACCCTGGAGCTCTAAAGTAAACTGTGACGATTAGGCTTAAAGAAAATTAAGGTCTCACCAGTTCTCCTGCATTTCCTTCATAAATAAGCAAAGTATCTGACTAGTTTGTCACAGCAGAAAGTAAGAGTTTTAAGGGAGTAATAATGGATTTACAGACACGCACAACATACTAAAAATCATGGTTAGTATAGAACAGGGTCTCTCAATCTTGCCACTACTGACATTTTAGGCCGAACAATTCTCAGTTCTGGAGGCGATCAGATGTTTAAGACCACTATGGTTCCACCCACTAGATGCCAGCATCATTCTCCTCATAAGACAACTGAAAGAGTTTCCAGGGGGAAAAAATGCCAAATGTCTCTGGGAGAAAAATAATCCCTCTGTGAAAACCTCTGCTGTGTAAGTAAATGCTCTCTTAGGGGCACAGCTTAAAACTTAACAAGAGTTCTCCTCAACACAGGAAAAACATTTTAAATAAACCTGAAGTAACCCTAAGTGCTGGAATAGTCTGTTCTCAAATGAGCTAGATGATCCCAAAATAACAAGTCACTTATTCTATCTGATTAACAGAGGAGAGTTTGTGTATATCAGCAATGTAGTGGGCTGAGACTGCTCTAGGTGGTCTTTAAAGGAAGCCCAGAATCAGTGGAAAAACCATCAGTTCTATAAGCGAATTAGAACAGGTTTCAGGGGAAAGGGGCAGGTGCTGAGATACAGACTGGAAATGACTGGGAAAAAAAGTACAGTGAGAAACAATACATATTGAATAAAGGCTAAAGAAAAAGTATCAAGAAAACTTTTAAACACTGTTTTGGCACTACTGATTTACTACATTTCATTCTGATATACTTTTTTAATTGATGAATTGACTATGTAAGAATGGTGAGCGAGAGAGAATTTGAAGATGGGGAAGGAGCCATGAGCCAAGAGAGCAGGCATTCTCTAGAGGTGGAAAAGGGCCAAGAAACAGATTCTCCCCTCTGCAGCCTCTAGAAGGAGCGTGCCTGTAATGTTAGTCCTAGACTTTAGCTCAGTGAGGTCAGTGACAGGCTTCTGACTGACAGCAGCAAGAGAAAACATATATACTCCTGTGAGGTCTCCCACAAGCTAAACACTGCAATTCCTTGTTTTACTCACTCCTGTAAAAGAGTTTTGAAGTTGCTGCCACCACCCCCATTTTACAATGAGTACAACACAGAAATCTGGGAGTTTAAGTGCTCTGTCCAAGGCCAGTGAGAAAGCAACTTAGGACCAGGTGCTCCAAGCTGCCTTACTCCAAAGCCCACACTATTGCTAGCCACTAGCAGCCCTGATGGAGAGCCTCTTTTTCTACAGTGACCCACCGAGAGAAAATTTTTCACCAGTGACCACCAACTGGGAGAAGGGAAGGAGCCGTGAAGATCCCTAGGTTCCTACCATCTGCTTCAAGGCGCACGCATCAGACTCTCCTTTCAGACTCCAGCGGAGTCTGTCAAGTTATCTTTTACTAGGGAGTAGTTTTTATTGCACTGTTACTGGTCTTTTCACTTGAGCAGCTAACACTGAAAAGCCTTCCATCTTGTCAAACATTTCTCTTTCTTTTCTTTTTCTAACTTTCTGATCGCCTCCATGCCAATCCACTTTAATTAAATAATCCCTCACCAAATTAACAGACTGAAGTTGAGTCAGACATATTCATTCTTTACAGATACTGTACTGGATTGAATATTGACCACTAAAAATTCACATCCACCTGGAACCTCAGAATTTACTTGGAAATTGGGTCTTTGCAGACATAGGATGAGGTAGTCCTGGATTAGGGCTGGCCCTAGTCCAGTAATGTGTGTCCTTGTAAGAAGAGAAAATAGACCCTCAGATATCCACGCAGAGGAGGAAGCCATGTTGCGGCCAGAGGAAGAGGGTAGAGATGCAAAGCTACAGTCAAGGGGGGCCGGAGACTGCCGGCAGCCCACGGCAGCAGAAGGCAGGGACAGATCCTCCCCTGGAGCCACCAGAGAGCACAGCCCTGCTGACACCGAGACCAAGCGTCTACCCTCCCCAGCCTGAGAGAATGAATTGCTGCTGTTTCTAAGCCACCCCGTTTGTGGCACTTTGCAGTCCTAGGAAATTAACAGAACATTAAGTAGGTAAAGGGTAGGGTTATTTTTGGCTTATATGCAAGTGCTAACATACTGCAGTAACATGCTGGTTTGATAAATGAAAAATCCTTACAGTGCCTGTAAACCAACTTCTGTTAAGTCTTATTTCAAGAACATCATTCTGTTATAAAGCACAGTTAGACACTAGCTCTGCAAAAATGCAATAAGCTGATAGTACATAATTAATATCATGTCTTTATTGCATTTACTTCTTTAAATAGCACAGAACAGAATCAGAATACTGTATTTGTTGCTAAAAGGTATAATGTCTACTCTTTTTCTTGAGGCAAAAGCAATAGTATTTTATAGGAGAAATCAAGTAAACAGAAATAAAGGTAATAAACAGTAAAAAGAATGAGACATCCCTTTTATTGTTATCAACTTCTCCACTAATATGTCATTTCTTACCTATATTATCCTTTTCTTTGCAAGAAATTGAATAGCAGCAAATTTCTCTATCTTGAATAGCAGACAGATTCCTGTAAGAAGCAGAATTAGGAAAGTAAGTCTGGGCTTTTAAAACAATTATCATCTTATCACTCTATGCTCAATATTACTTGTTCTTTTAAATTATTATACTGAAGAAATTGTTATTACTAATAAAATTTTACGGGTTTACTTCTCTAGTATGTCAAGTTTATCTAATCCAAAACAGGGCTATGATCATTACTAAATAATGGAGCAAAGCTAAACAAAACCAAAAAATAGTATATTTTGTGGGCAAAACAGAACCAGTTTTTTTTTAAAAAACCTGTCATTCATTCTTAAGACATACATTTTTTCAATTAGCTGTTTCTCATCCAAGGCATTAGGAAGATCTCTCTTGTTTCCAAGTACTAGCACCTTTAAAAGAAAAGTCATTGAGTAAATTTTATGTAAGAAAATGTCACAGAAGCATATTCACATGTGTACACAGTAAAATTAGGAGGTTACCACAGTATTTAAAGCATATTTACATGACCAGTGGCCTATCTCATTCACTTCATAATTCAAATAAGCATTTATTCTAACTTCTATTAATGCCACATAGATGTCTAATTCAATATGTGGCTACCAACTTCTATTTAAGATATTCTAAGTCTATGGTATGCATTCTGTTATTTCTTAACAAATCTTTACCAAAATGTGAATCTGATCTTAACTGCCAAGGGTGGAGGCATGATTTTCAACCACTGTTATCTGTCAGGCATTAATCTAACAGGTAACATGTAAATCTTTAAAATTCTATATCCATCCTATAAAATATCATATATAAATATTAAGCAATGGGTAAGTTGGGAATCAGGATTAATATAATACAGTAGCCATCAACTCTGAGAACAAACGTGTCACGTGATTACTAGATGTGCTTTGCAAAAAGAGCAAAGTGGAGAGGGGCATCCCAAAACCATTCTGTCTTTCCCAGGTATCTCCTTTCTGCCTTACAAAAGCAAAAACTATGAGTACACATAATATATTTGACAACATCCTTACTCTGAGTCAATGTTCTCTGAGAACTCGTGTCTTTGACCAAGCCTAAGAAAGTGCACAGCATGTCTACCTTGTCGCCTCGTCAAATCCGTGTCAAGCCTATGTCTTTCACTTATACAAGTCTCACCCCCACCCTCAACTCCAGACACTGTGACTGATTCTACTCACAGGCCCTAGACTCTTATTCTCATGAAGAAGAAAGAGCCAAGAAAAGATGCAGAGTGCAAGGGGCAGTAAGAGCTCTCGAAAGAATGCTGAAATCATAGGGGCCAGAGAGCCAAGAGCCAAATCTCAGCACCCTTGGGCAGCCTGTGCTCTCTTCTCCCATTCTTACCCCCTTTCCAAACTCTGGCGGCTCAGAAGGTAAAGAATCCATCTGCAATGCAAGTACCAGCTTTTGATCCCTGTGGTGGAAAGATCCACTGGAGAAGGGAATGGCAAACCACTCCAGTATTCTGGCCTGGAGAATCCTGTGGACAGAGGAGCCTCATGGCTACAGTCCATGGGGGTCACAAAGAGTCAGACAGGACTGAGTGACTAACACTTTCACTAGTCTTACTAAGTCACCCCACGTTCTTAACCTGGATCTATGTGAGTTTAAAAAAAATTACATCCCGGTCATTTGTGATCAGTTCTCAGTTTTGGGACTGCCTGGCATCTTAGTCTTCTTCCTACATTTAAGAAGTTTTTCAAAAAAGAAACAAAGAATCTTCCACCTTATGACTCTACCTCCCAATAAAGCTACTTGCTTCTGTAGATAATTTCTTTTCCAGCCTTCTTTTCTGCTAGAGAATGGACATATAATCTACAAACCAAACTCTGAATGCAGAGCCAGTTTTACAAGAAAGCAGGAATATTGAACCCATTCTGCTACAGAAGGGGCATCAACTAAATGACCTTCCAGCTGGAGCAATTGTGTCTGGTGTTCACAAACTGCGTGGGGTCACCAGGCTTACTGTATGATGTCAATCTGGTTGTGGTCCTAGCAGCTGCTCAGCTTTCCCTTGTTTCAGTGTGTTTTCTCAACACGGTTACAGCAAGCCTTCTCAAGACTCTGTAAACTACCCAATGTCATTTCAATGAATTCCTCTCTACTTAAACAGCTTTCTACTGTTTGCTACTAAGAACTCTCAGGGGAAACAAGTTTTTGTTTTGTTTTTTTTTTAACTTATGGTATGCAATATTTTGGTCATTTGATGCAAACAGTTGACTCACTGGAAAAGTCCCTGATGCTGGGAAAGATTGAGGGCAGAAGGAAAAGAAGGTGTCAGAGGATGAGATGGCTGGATGGCATCACCAATGCAAAGAACATGAATTTGAGCGAACTTCAGGAGATGGTGAAGGACAGAGAGGGCTGGCATGCTGCAGTCCATGGGGTCACAAAGAGTCGGACATGACTGGGCAACTGAACAACAACATGCAGAACTAGTTAATATAGAAGAAAAAGGATAGGCCTTGAAGTGAGAAATAAACAGATTCAAAACCTGGCTGTACAATACACTAGTTGCCTTGTGATCCTGTGCAAATGACAACTGTTACTAGGAGGAATCACACCATCAACCTCAGTACACTGAGATGATTAACTGAGGTAACATACTTCGGAGATCTGACACTCATGACCTTGTCATGAGGGTAAAGCCTGGGCCTTTTCCAGCATTCTTTCACTCAACAAATGGCACCACCTTCCATCTAACCATATTAGCCAGGAACTAGGAATTATCCTGTTTATCTTCCCTACTAAGTCTGGTGGACAGTCTTCCTAAATAACCTCCACATCTATTTCCTTCTCACAACCTTGTCTATGACCACCCCAATCCATGGTACTCTATTTTGCCAAACAAGTTCAAAACTGTCTTGAACTTGAAAACTGTTTCAATAGCTTCCTAAAACTGTCCTCCTTATGCTAAGCTGCTTCAGTTGTGTCTGACTCTTTGCCACTCCGTGGACTGTAGCCTACCAAGCTCCTCTGTCCAAGGGATTCTCCAGGCAAGAATACTGGAGTGGGTAGCCACGCCCTTCTCGAGGGGATCGTCTCAACCCAGGGATCGAACCCACATGTCTCCTACGTCTTCTGCATTGGCAGGTGGGTTCTTTACCACTAGCGCCACCTGGGAATAGTCCCCGTACAATCCATTGTTAAACTGAAACAAGAATGATTTAGATAGGCCTGAGCATTTAAAACACCCAGTCCCATCCGGCACAGCCTCCTGAAGTACCCTTGCTATCGCAGGCTCACAATGCTCTACCTGCCCACTCTGCTCAGCGCTCTAGAGACACCAGCCTCCTCACAAACCCCACTTCCTCCTGCCTAAGAGACTCTGCCTGCAACTCTCTTTTCCTCCAACTGTCACATCCCTCACATGCCTACACATTCCTCACAGCTCAGCTCAAGTAGCACTTCTTGGGGAATCTTTCCTTCTTCTCTCAAACTATATCAAATCTCTCCTTCATAGCACTCATCAGAGCTGCATTATTCAAGCCATTTTCATATCATCTACCTAGCTTCCTATTAAACCATAAGCTCCATGACGGCAGGAAGCAGGTATCTATCTACTTTTGTTCACTACCATTTCCCCAGGACTAAGCACTGCTTCCACTACATACAGTTCACTAAACAGCTTAAGAAATGACTAAATAGCACACTGCCCAGCATATGATGGATACTTAGTAAAAATAAGCTGTCCAGACTTCAAAACAAATAAGACACTCTACTGATTTCAAACATAATTAACAAAAATGCATAATTAAACTTTTAATAATATAACTACAAACATTATAATCATATAATGTGAAATTAACCATACTTACTGGAATTCCTTGTAACTGCGGTTTATCTAGAAGATTATGTAGTTCATTTCGGAGGCTTCTATCTTTTCACGATCTGCAGCATCTATCATGTAACTTAAAAAAAAAAGTGATCTCAAAATGCCTCCACCATATTCTTTGATGATCACAATGAACAAATTTTTAATTTTCTTTATTTATACTACTGAAACTGTTGATCAAAATTAAGTCCCAGATTTTAAAAGGGTGTCACCCCAAAATACTTTTGAATAGACTGTTCTACAAACTACTATATACAGAATTAGATAAGCTTCAAGGATATATTATATAGCACAGGAAATTATACCCATTATCTTTCAATAACCCATAATGGAATCTAACCTGCAAAAATACTTAATCACTATGCTATACACCTGAAACTAATACTGTTAAGACGTGACAGTAAAACATGTATATCCATTAGCTCTTAGCAACATAGAGGAAAAAAAAAAACCACTCTCATTTGATGACTACTTTTTCAAAGTCTGATATTAATGGGAAATTATACTAAGAAAATACCTAAAAAAGATTTTACTGCCAGAAATAAAAATTAGGCCTTTAAAAGTATGAAAAATGACTTATTCCCTTGAAACCTAAACTGACTCTAAGGGGGGATGGGGGACGGGGGGGTGGGGATGGAAGGGAGGCAGCTTACACAATAGCATTGACTCCTCTGCAGTACCGTTCCCACATGCTCCGGAAGCGGGGTTGTCCTCCTATGTCCCAAATCTTCAAATCAAGATAGACAAATCTTAACAATATTTCAAATAACACAGTGAAGAAAAAAGCGGCAGATAAAAGAGAAAAAATGAAGCAGATATGCTCAGCTCAACAATGTTAGAACCAAACTGTTTTGGAAAAATTTGAGCTCAAACAAGCTCTTGACCTGGAAGCTCCTGGGGACATTTCTGAACTTGAAGTTTGTATTTATTATGTTTACATTAGATCTAATAGGTGCTGCCTGAGCAAAGATTTCATTTTGGGGCAATACTTTCTTTGCCTGTTAACCAACAGATTTCCAATACTGAAAACCAATTTTTTAAAAAATAGTACTCTTAGAATCTTCATGATCACACATCATCCATATTTGAAGTCCAAGAGAAAAAAAAAGAACAACTCTTCATTCAGAATCTATTAAAGTTTAATTGCCTGATGGGGCATATATATTAGAATGAAATCATTTTAAATTATTCTGTATGTACAGAAAATAATCCTAGCCAGGTGCTTTTCTTATATAAAATTACTTTATCCATATGAAAACCACCAACTACAGTCAATTCACTATTATGGCTACTCTGCAGGGCTATCTATGTAAAGGTCTTAAGTCATGGTTTATCTTCAAAAGGCTTCCAATTTAGCTATCGACACTGGACGCATCCATAATGACATGCACATGAGACATCAGAAGCTTCATTAGATAAGCTGCAGAAAGAATTTAGTAAACAGCTCCTGTGAGCCACGAGAACTGGGTGAAATGGCCCTAAGGGTTCAGGCTATAGAAGCAAAACTCCCCACATGAACAAAGGAGTCAAAAATAAGAAAAATAAATTAAAAACCCGTCCAACAGTCCACAACACAAACCTATCAAACTTATTCTAGAAACAAAATTATGTTAAACTAATTAACTTTTTACTGTTTTAAAGTTTTAATTTTAGGGCTTAGTAGTAAAGAAACAAAACTAGGTTACCATATTTGCTACCATAAATACAACACTAAATTACCAATATTATAAACAGTTACTCTCTTTCAACATAAATTATTCATGAAATATATGCAATATTACATTCCAAACACTCTGAAGATGGGATTTTTATTTCCTAGGAACATCTAAGTCCCAAATATTACTTTTGCCAACCCATATGCAAAGTTTTTTATGAGACTGAACATTTCAACACTTAAACATTTTTATCTATTAGAGAAAGAAGGAAAAAAAATAATTTACCCTCTTGTGGAACATGACCAATTAAGAACTGCCAATACTCATGTAAAAACCAAAGAAACAAACAGAAAAATTCCTAATTTGTATGTGCTAACATCAAGTACGGCAAGCAGCTGACGTACCTTTATTGTGACGTTACCTTTAGTTACTTTTCTCATGTTGAAGCCCACTGTAGGTATCATATCTTCACTGAACTGACCTGACTGAATGAAAGAAAACATCTGAAGTTAGATGTTAATTGTTAATTGTTAAAAGTTAATTGTTACTTATTAAAACTGCAACACTGTATAACCTTTCACATCAACTTTACTTCTGTACACATATTCAGTTCAGTCGCTCAGTCGTGTCCGACTCCTTGCGAAACCATGAATCACAGCACACCAGGCCTCCCTGTCCACCACCATCTCCCGAAGTTCACTCAAACCCACATCCATAGAGTCGGTGATGCCATCCAGCCATCCCATCCTCTGTCGTCCCCTTCTCCTCCTGCCCCCAATCCCTCCCAGTATCAAAGTCTTTTCCAATGAGTCAACTCTTCGCATGAGGTGGCCAAAGTACTGGAGTTTCAGCTGTAGCATCATTCCTTCCAAAGAAGACCCAGGGCTGATCTTTAGAATGGACTGGTTGGATCTCCTTGCAGTCCAAGGGACTCTAAAGAGTCTTCTCCAACACTACAGTTCAAAAGCATCAATTCTTCGGTGCTAAGCAAGTAACTATTTTTTAGTAATGGTAACCTTAGGAAAATACTCCTAATAGCCATAGATTTTGAAGAGATGCATTTTTTCATTCACATTCTCTTTTTAAAGATATTTTTTAAACTAATGCAAATTTTGCATATTTTTAAGTTTAAGAAAAATACTGTACAACTACTTAAGAAATCTGTTGTGTAAATTTCCTCCACCTATACATACATTTCTGTATACAAGGTAGAAGTAAATCAGAAGCAAATGGTCAAAGTTTTCTATCTGTAGCACTGAAATTATATTAACAATACTATGAAAATTCACTGTTGCTCTTCTGAGTCAGCTTTTTAATAATGCTTACAAAATGTTTTTTCATAAAGATGATCCTCCTTTTATGTAGGATTCTATTCAACTCCATTCTCTTTTTGGTTTATGACCTTCCTGTCAGAGACCAAAATTAAGTATCTTCTAATAACTATTCATATTTTTAAATGTTTATCCATCTGGAATTTGATTACACAGTGTAACAAAGGTCCATTTTACAAGGAGATCTATAAATCCACACCTTCCTGACTAGACTGATGTGAAATGGCAAATTTCATATAGCAGCAGTTCTATAACTGAGTCCTCAATTCCTTTCCATTAGTTTTTTTTTTCTAATTGGAAATAAATTAGGATTACACGAATTACTGTAGTTTATCTATATATTATTCTAAATAGCAGATCAAGAATTTGGGATGTTTAGAAATGTGGTTCATCGCTCACATTTGAAATAAACTTTAGAAAGTAATTATTTCTGTTACAATCCTGGCTGCCTTTTATCAACTCTTGATATTGAACCAAGTCTCTCCACTCAAGCACATATGTCTGTTCCCTCAAACCATTCTTTATATCCTCCAGTGAAGGATATCTAGTGAGTCACATTAATACTGATTTTATATATTATGTATTTTGCAAAATATTTCTCAAATGATCTGACTTGGGAATATGAACTATATCAACACGGAGCTCGTTAAACAAATGAGACTACTTTAAAGTCCCTAACATCGGCCAATTGTTAGACACATTTATTTCAAAATGTTACAACTACTGAGCACAATGAATTCCAGTTTTACAAGCTAATTTCTTCTACATAACCCCCAAAATGTTCTACTTCTTTTTCTTTTCCCCTACTGTTCAGTGGCATTTGGGCTAATTTCAGAAAAAATGTTAGCACAACCATAATCACTATTTTATTTACACCTCTGAAATACTATAATTTTCAGAACTTTCACATATATGATTTATATATGTAGATTTAGTTGTGATATCAAAACTAGCCATGACAAAAGAACAAAACATATAACCTGATTAAAACATGGGCAAAGCTAACATCAACGGCATGCTCTATAAAGGAAATAAGCTAGTAACTTCATTAACACTTCTGCTCTGCAAGACACAATGTCAAAGAGACTCAAAACAAGCCACAGAGTAGGGGAAAAATGTTTGCAAAAGACATCTGATAAAAGACTATTACTGGAAATATACAATGGAACTGTTAAAACTCAACAATATGAAAACAATACAACTAAAATATGAGCCAAAGATCTCACCAAAGGAGATACACAGATGGCAAAGAAGCACACGAAAAGACATGCCACATCATATGTCACCATAAAAATGCAATTCAGAACAATGAGATACCACTGCAAACCATTCAGAGTAGCCCAAATCTGGTATTTTTTGATAACACCAAACGCAGATGAGGATGTGGAGCAAGAACTCTCAGTCACTGCTGACAGGTTTGCAGAATGGTGTAGCCACTTCGGCAGACAGCTGACAATATTTTACAAAACCAAACGTACTCTTACCATACCACCCAGTAATCACACTCCTTGGTATTTACCAAAAGGAACTGAATACTTAAGTCCACACAAAAATCCACACATTAAATGATTACAGAATCACTGTTTATAATTGCCAAAACCTAAAACAACCAAGATGCCCTTCAGTAAGTGAACAGATAGGACCGGTACATCCAGACAATATAATATTATTCAGTACTAAAAAGAAATGAGCGACTACGTCATAAAGAACATGGAGGAACCTTAAATGCATTTTTAAGAAAGACCCAATGTGGCAAGACTACATACTGCATGATTCCAACAATATGATATTACAAAAAAAAGAAAACAGTAAATAAAAATATCAGTAGTTGTCAGAGGTGGGAGAGTGAAAACAATATGGCAGTTCCTCAAAAAACTAAAAATAGAACTGCCACATGATCCAGCAATTCCAGTTCTAAGTATACACCCAAAATAGCTGAAAGTGGGAATTTGAGACATTTACACAGCCATGGTCACAGCATTATTCACAACATCCAAACTGTGGAAGCTGCCTGAGAGTCCATCTGATGATGCACAGATAAACAAAGTGTGGTCTATTCGGACAATGTACTACTATTCATCCTTAAAACCTTATTCATGCTATACCATGGAGGAACCGTGAGGACACTGTGCCAAGTGAAACAGGCCAGGCACAAAAAAGACAAAAACTTCATGATTCTATCTATATGAGAAACCTATAGTAGTTAAATTCATAAAGACAGAAAGTACAATGGTAGCTGCCAAAGGCTAGAGCGGTGGAAACAGAGTCAATACTTAGTGGGTATGGGACTTCAGGTAGATAAAAGGTCCTACAGATGGAGAGTGCTGAATGTACTTATTAGTACTGAATTATACAAAAAAGATCTTCACGACTCGGATAATCACGATGGTGTAATCACTAATCTAGAGCCAGACATCCTGGAATGTGAAGTCAAGTGGGACTTAGGAAGCATCACTACAAACAAAGCTAGTAGAGGTGATGGAATTCCAGTGGAGCTGTTTCAAATCCTGAAAGATGATGCTGTGAAAGTGCTGCACTCAATATGCCAGCAAATTTGGAAAACTCAGCAGTGGCCACAGGACTGGAAAAAGTCAGTTTTCATTCCAATCCCAAAGAAAGGCAATGCCAAAGAACGCTCAAACTACTGCACAATTGCACTCATCTCACATGCTAGTAAAGTCATGCTCAAAATTCTCCAAGCCAGGCTTCAGCAATACATGAACCGCGAACTCCCTGAGGTTCAAGCTGGTTTTAGAAAAGGCAGAGGAACCAGAGATCAAATTGCCAACATCCGCTGGATCATCGAAAAAGCAAGAGAGTTCCAGAAAAACATCTATTTCTGCTTTATTGATGATGCCAAGGCCTTTGACTGTGTGGATCACAATAAACTGTGGGAAATTCTGAGAGAGATGGGAATACCAGACCACCTGACCTGCCTCTTGAGAAATCTGTATGCAGGTCAGGAAGCAACAGTTAGAACTGGACATGGAACAACAGACTGGTTCCAAATAGGAAAAGGAGTACATCAAGGCTGTATATTGTCACCCTGCTTATTTAACTTACATGCAGAATACATCATGAGAAACGCTAGACTGGAAGAAACACAAACTGGAATCAAGATTGCAGGGAAAAATATCAATAACCTCAGATACGCAGATGATACCACCTTTATGGCAGAAAGTGAAGAGGAACTAAAATGCCTCTTGATGAAAGTGAAAAGAGGAGAGTGAAAATGTTGGCTTAAATCTCAACATTCAGAAAAAAAGATCATGGCATCCAGTCCCATCACTTCATGGGAAATAGATGGGGAAACAGTGTCAGACTTTATTTTTGGGGGCTCCAAAATCACTGCAGATGGTGATAGCTGCCATGAAATTAAAAGACACTTACTCCTTGGAAGGAAAGTTTATGACCAACCTAGACAGCATATTTAAAAGCAGAGACTTTACTTTGCTGACTAAGGTCCGTCTAGTCAAGGCTATGGTTTTTCCTGTGGTCATGTATGGATGTGAGAGTTGGACTGTGAAGAAGGCTGAGCACTGAAGAATTGATGCTTTTTAACTGTGGTGTTGGAAAAGACTCTTCAGAGTCCATTGGACTGCAAGGAGATCCAACCAGTCCATTCTGAAGGAGATCAGCCCTGGGATTTCTTTGGAAGGAATGATGCTAAAGCTGAAACTCCAGTACTTTGGCCACCTCATGCGAAGAGTTGACTCATTGGAAAAGACTCTGATGCTGGGAGGGATTGGGGGCATGAGGAGAAGGGGACCATCGAGGATGAGATGGCTGGATGGCGTCACGGACTCGATGGACGTGAGTCTGAGTGAACTCCGGGAGTTGGTGATGGACAGGGAGCCCTGGCGTGCTGTGATTCATGGGGTCGCAAAGAGTTGGACATGACTGATCGACTGAACTGAACTGATACACTTGATAGTTAAGATGGAGAATTTTATATCTTGTGCATTTTACAATTATAAAAAATTGTGTGATGCAAATGAAGGCAATCATTATCATTTTATGGAACAGGAAATAAATTCCCAAGGTCACACTGCTCAACAGTGGTTGATTATTTTTCTTAAAGTTCGCCACTGTGAATTATAATAGGCTTTAATTAATGAATATCTGAGGAGAGGTCTGAGACAATGCCTCATTTATTTGGTATCATTAGGAAAAGAAGCTATACCTAATGAGGCAGGCAGAAATCGTAGCTGAAGTTTTTAGGTACCAAAACTTCTGAAACAGCTTGCACATAAAGCTTCCTAAAATGCAGTACATACTTGGCTAACTTTTCACAATCCTTGGAATATGACTGAATGTGTTTGGTGTTTCAGGGTCATTTTACAAATTGTAAAACAAGAAAACTAAACTCCATAATCCTCAAGGGTCCTTCTGGCAGTAAAATTTTATGATTACGATCATGATGTAGGGGGCTGCGGTGTGCTCAGCTGACCCTGAACTGTCTTAGTTGTTCATCTCTTTCTTCACCATTACCTCTCACTGCTGGCAGATGTTAACCATAGTTTTCCCTCACTCACCTGCCACAGATAACCTGCAAAGGCTGAAAATTAGGTAATCACACTTTGGGTTTTTAATTCCAAATGTCCTGAGTAAAGCACAATGTTCAAAAAACATTTGTTGGCTCTGATGAATGGATTTTGTGGAATAACAACTTAAAGATTTGGAAGCATTTTCTACTTCTTTCTTAGTGTCAAATCTTAATTGTCACTTTTCAGAGCTTGTGTTGAATGACTAAGCCACTCAGTTGGCAGTTGTGCTCTAAATAACAGAATTTATTTCTATGCTGTCAAAATGCCACTAAACTGAGACTAGCAATTTAGGAAACAAGTAGATGTTTTAAAAATACTACTTAATTGTGTATCATGCTCTTTAACAAATACTTAAATAGCATGAAGCACTGTTCTAAATACTTGTAAATATTAATCAATATTAACTTACTTAATCCTTATAACAATCCTATGAAATATTTAGCAATATCTTCATTTTTCAGATGAGAAAACCAAGGCAATGACAGGTTAAGCCGTTTGCTCAAAGTCACATTATTTTTAAAATCTGTAAAGAGAAATAAAAATATGCTTTCATACCTGTCTTCTTAAATAGCATATCAAATATAAATTGACCTTCACTTAACACAAATTCAAGATCATGAGTGGCACTCACAGTGATTCTGGGACAATGGAGGAAACTGCAGCTATTATGCACACCTAAAGTCACAAGGTTGTATCTCTGGAATTTGTTTGGCTGGGACGAAATAAATTTGAAGCAAAATAAGATGGTAAAATGCCCTCAAGATCGAGGAATCGTATTACCAGTTACACTAATTACTAACCACACACAAGTCATCTTACCTTCAGGATTAAGCTATCTTACTAGAAGAAAAGGAAATTGGAAGACTATCTCCAAAATCACTTATAGCTCTAGCATTTATGGTTTTATGTTTATTCATCAGTTCAATTCAGTTCAGTTGCTCAGTTGTGTCTGACTCTTCGAGACCCCATGGACTGCAGCACACCAGGCTGCCCTGACCATCACCAACTCCCAGAGCTTGCTCAAACTCATGTCCATCAAGTCAGTGATGCCATCCAACCATGTGATCCTCTGTCGTCCCTTTCTCCTCCCGCTTTCAACTTTCCCAGCCTCAGTGTTTTCCATGAATCAGTTCCTTGCATTAGGTGGCCAAAGTACTGGAGCTTCAGCTTAAGCATCAGTCCCTCCAATGAATATTCAGGGTTGATAACCTTGAGGGTTGACTGGTTTGATCTCCTTTCAGTCCAAGGGACTCTCAAAGAGTCTTCTCCAACACCACAGTTCTAAAGTATCAATTCTTTGGCGCTCAGCCTTCTTTATGGTCCAACTCTCACATCAATACATGACTACTGGGAAAACCACAGCCTTGACTAGACGGACCTTTGTCAGCAAAGTCATGTCTTTGCTTTTTCTTTTATGCTTATTCACAGGCCTCTCATTTAAAATATACTGCTATATTTAAAATGGATAGCCAACAAAGACCTACTGTATAGCACAAGGATCTCTCCTCAGTGTTATGTACCAGCCTGGACTGGAGGGGTTTTGGAGGAGAATGGATACATGTACATGGATAGTTAAGTCCCTTCGCTGTTCAAGTAAAACTACCTCAACACTGTGAATCAGCTATAACCCAATATAAAATGTTCTTGGTGTTAAAAAAAATGAAAGTTGAATAAAATATAGTTAAGTGATGAATGCCTTCAAGAGTAGGAAAAATGTGACTTTTTCTACCCCCCAAACCATTAGTATACCAAAGGCTAAAGGCAGACCTTGTCCCATAAAGTCCATTGGTGTCAACTCCAGTACACAGAGCTTACCTCAATTTATTACTGTGCATTGCAGGAGTAAGGCAAAAAGAAAAAGAAAAGGAAAGAGAAGAACCAAGGTAAAAGTTAACCCCAGGAAGGCAGAAACATGAGGCAGAGGATTTGTACTAGTCAAAGAGCCCTTCACTGACAGTAAGAATGGGGAAGACATTTACTCTTTGTAAGCAGATTAGGGTAGAAATGCACCATGCAAGCACTGGCTGCTCATGTACCACGGCATCGAACACTTGTGAGAACACAGTGAATACCCATACGTCAGTGCTTTAAAACAGAGATTCCAAATGCAGCAGATTAGATTTTACAGTAGCTCTCATAAATGAACAAATGCAGCAATCAAGCTGTGAACAACATGGGAGAAGCTGCTCTTCGCTTGATCTGTTTCTCTTTAGTAGCAGTCTGATCCAATTCAATAAACTTTAAACACAAGTGGAAAAATACCTCCTTTGACAAATCTCTCATAGGTTTTTCTCTAAGAATCTTTTTATTTTTTAAGACTTTAGTTTTCAAGACACTTTGTAGAGAGAGAGTGAAATAAGGAGCAAAAACAAGAGTCTCAGACTACATTTCTTCTCTCAGTGAGAAGAAATTACTTTCACATGCTAAGCAGAGCAGTCTCCTCTCTTTTTAAACAACATAACTATGACGCAAATCATTTAAACTGCCAAAATTTACACATTTGACAAGTGAGAAGATAAAGCAAATAAACAAGTATTCACTTTTCTTTCCAAGAACGTTTCATTGGAAAACTCTTATTACTAATACCTATTTCCCTAGTTTGTATCATTATTATGGTTCTTATATTTCACTAATAAGTGAAATTACTGCTAATAATATTACTCTTACATGTCAAATTACAATAGTTAAAAAAAAAAGAATGGCAACCCACTTTTGCTGGAATTATTTAAAATGAAAGGTAGATCTAGGAGAAAATTCTGATGAAGAATAAGGTATTTCCATTCCTTAAACAGTCAGTATACCTCACAAACCACTCACCAGCTGCAGAGGGAAAAATAAGTAATTAAACAATGAAGAAATCAAGACAAAATCTTGACTTCACATGGACTTCTCAAATGGGCTTCATGTGCCCACAGAAGTATTACCATGAGAACACAACATCCCTCCATGTATTTCAACTAAGAAGGCATTAACTAAATCTAATCATGAAGAAACATCAGACTGACCCAAAACAGAGGAACATTCTAAAGGCAGGGGGACAGGAGGAGATGCCAATGTCATAAAGGATCAAAACTCTAAAATATTTCAGACTAGACAGAAGGTGCTAAAGAGACATGTCTAAATGCAGTGCCTGACCCTAGACGGGATCCTCTACTGAGGAGCAAAAAAACTATCAACAACATTACTGGGTCAACTGACAAAATAGTGATAGATAACATCTATGAGACATCAATTTTTTTTAGACATAACAAAGTTGACAACTGAATTAGTCATGTAAGAGAATATTCCTAAACTCAAAAAATACAAATGTCACCATTTCGGAACAATGGACATGGCACACAGGTCTTACTCCTGTACGGTGACACGCACAGCACACGAATGCTACAGTGCACAAGGGGGACGTCTGGCCTCAACAAAGGGCATATAAATAGCTCTTGGAGTGCTTCATTCCTGCAAATTTTCTGTAAATTTGAAATTGTTTCCAAAGAGAGATTTCTTAAACAGGATAATCAAATATCACCTTCTTGTGTATCATATCTAGGACACATCTATAATTTTAAAAAAAAAATTCCTACTATAGTATTAGTGAAACTCATGAACAGATTCAACCTTAAGAAATTATGACAACTAGTTCAGGAACAAATCACTGCTAATCTAGTTCTGTCCTTCAATGTTCTAAAAGGATACTGACTTACAAATGTCTTCTAATAGAAAAATCCATATTTAATCATTTCTCTATAAAGGAAAAGCCTCTAGGCTTTGAAATTGGCATTTTAAAATCTACTCTGATTTTCTATATTTTAATATTTATGTATAAGCTGGGAAATGAATTAAACACAGTGTGCTCTCCCAAGTCTAAGTTCCTCTTAGTCTGGGTGAAAACTATCCCATTTAATACATATCCTTCTTCTCTTCTTCCTCAGCACTTCATAGTTTCCACTGTGAACACATATGTCATATCTGAGGCTATCTTTTTTTGAGGGTATAATCATTCACTACAGCAGTATTTCAAGGATCTTATCATGTTCATTTTCTTTTTAGAAATCTGGACAATTTTCCTTAATTCCAAAAAAACTGTAATTTGTTATCAGTTTTAAGTGCAAACCCAGAATTACTTCCAAGTGCAGACATAATTCCTTCCCACAGGACATCAGTTTAAAAGGACATATTTAAGCTTCATTTGAGAGTTAAATCTTGCTAACCAAAGAAAAATATCTCTCAAAATCCCAGTGGGTTCTGACTTTAGTTTGTTTTAAGATGGAGGGATTCCCTTCAGTCCTTACCAACAAAATGAAGTAGCATGCAAAATTTTCAGATTTCAGGTTTCTTAGGGGCACGGTCAATTAAGGCCTGTCATCTTCAAACGGCCCAAATTCTGAAAAAGAGCTATCACTCCAAATAAACTAAACTGCTAAGTTATTTTTCTGAAGCAAATCAAGTAATAAAAACTTTCAGCCAAACCATAAATTTATATTATCCTTCATAAAAGAACAAAATTTGCAACAATAGTCAAAAAAGCTTCTCACTCTTCAAAAACACTAGCCAAAAAGATAAAAGCATCCTTAGGATCTGGCATGGACAGGCCCCCTGTGTAGACTCTGCTCTAGATGTCAATATTTTCCATCTGCTCTGCCAACTCCAACAGACTGGCAGCAGCTTCCACCTGGGCACAGTGAGTGTTGTGCTCTTCTTCCTTCATCTGTCTTATCCACATAGATGAGGTATTTATGAACTCTGGTCTGGGTGTTCTGATGGAGGCAGGCCAATTCTAAAACTCTGCTGCATAGATGATCCAATTAGCAGCAGCAGACACAGATAATGAATCTGGGCTGTACTGATTCACAAACACCTATGACTGTTCACTCCCTTCTTTAAGGTCCAAACGAGTTGCTGCTGTTGTTTCGCTGCTCAGTCATGACCAATTCTTTGTGACCTTATGGACTGTAACCCACCAGGATTTTCTGTCCATGGGATTTCCCAGGCAAGAATACTGGAATGGGTTGCCATGCCCTCCTGCAGGGGATCTTCCCAACTCATGGATTAAACCCACGTCTCATTATGATTCCTGCATCGGCAGGCTGGTCCTTACCACTAGCACTGCTAATACCAAGACAGCTACTCTGTAGCAATCTCCTTTACAAAGACAATTCCTGAGGATTAAAATGTCCTCAAACCCACAACTTCTATTAGGAGCCTGAAAACCTTCATTCCTGCAAACCTCTATTCCTGAAGAAAATTCACTTCAAAAAGTCTCTAATTACTATTTTGCATATCCATCATAATTTTCATCATAACTTGCATTAACAGCACATTAGTAATGGTTTTACACATATACTGGGTTGGTCAAAAAGTTTGTTCAAGGTCTTGTACAATTACCATCTTACAGAAAAACTTAAAAGAACTTTTGTGCCAACAAAGTATCTCCAAAGAACTACTGAAGAAAACTCAACTAGTTTGTAGAACAATTTGACAGTGAGCATCCTAGTCAACTACTGGGCAACCACGTCACAGTGCATCATTTTCACTCAGTCAGAAATTCTGATGATGTAATAACAATGTGAAAAAAGGGCTTCCAAAGAAATCTGTGCTGGAGAGCTTTAGCATATACACAATTTGCTAACTTGTCAAGTCATTGATGTCTGGATGTATTTCTCCCATGAACATCAAGAGTCCACCATACATCTGTAAAATACACTTGTATCTTTACATTAAAAAAAGATTATCCTACATAATCTATACATGTGGGATCAAGCAGATTCTAAAGTCAGAAGCGTGAAGAGGGGGGAGAGATAAGCATCAGTTCAGTTCACTTCAGTCACATCCAACTCTTTGCAACCCCATGGACCGCACCACACTAGGGCTCGCTGTCCATCAACCAATTCCCAAGCTGGCTCAAACTCATGTCCATCAAGTCAGTGATGCCATGCAACCTTCTCATCCTCTGTCGTCCCCTTCTCCTTCTGCCTTCAATCTTCCCCAGCATCAGGGTCTTTGCCAATGCATCACCTCTTGGCATCAGGTGCCGCAGTATTGGAGCTTCAGCTTCAGGATCAGTCCTTCCAATGAATATTCAAGATTGATTTCCTTTAGGATGGACTGGTTGGATCTCCTTGCAGTCCAAGGGACTCTCAAACATCTTCTCCAACACCACAGCTCAAAAGCATCAGTTCTCTGGTGCTGAGCTTTCTTTATGGTCCAACTCTCACATCCATACTTGACTACTGATAAAACTATAGCTTTGACTAGATGAACCTTTGTTGGCAAAGTAATGTCTCTGTTTTTTAAATATGCTGTCTACGTTGGTCATAGCTTTTCTTCCAAGGAGCAAGTGTCTTTTAATTTCATGGCTGCACTCACTATCTGAGGTAACTTTGGAACCCAAGAAACTAAAGTCTGTCACTGTTTCCCTTGTTTCCCCATCTATTTGCCATGAAGTGATGGGACCAGATCTCATGATCTTCGTTTTTTTTGAGGCCAGCTTTTTCACTGTTTCATTTTCAGGAGGCTTTTCAGTTCCTCTTTGCTTTCTGCCATAAGGGTGGTGTCATTTGCATATCTGAGGCTATAGATATTTCTCCCTGCAATCTTGATTCTAGCCTGTGCTTCATCCAACCCAGCACTTCACATGATGTACTCTGCATGTAAGTTAAATAAGCAGGGTGACAATATACAGCCTTGATATACTCCTTTCCCAATTTGGAAGCAGCCTGTCGTTCCATGTTCAGTTCTAACTGTTGCTTCTTGACCTGCATAAGGACTTCTCAGAGACAGGTAAGGTGGTCTGGTATTCCCATCTCTAGAAGAATTTTCCAAAGTTTGTTGTGATCCACACAGTCAAAGGCTTTGGCGTAGTCAATGAAGCAGAAGTAGATGGGTTTTTTGGAACTCTCTTGCTTTTTCTCTGATCCAGCGGATGTTGGCAATTTGATCTCTGGTTCCTCTGCCTTTTCTAAATCCAGCTTGAACGTTTGGAAGTTCTCAGTTCACATACTACTGAAACCTAGCTTGGAGAATTCTGAGCATTAGTTTGCTAGCATGTGAGATGCGTGTAACTGTGTGGCAGTATGAGCATTCTTTGGCATTGCCTTTCTTTTTAGACCGGAATGAAAACTGACCTTTTCCAGTCCTGTGGCCACTGCTGAGTTTTCCAAATTTGCTGGCATATTGAGTGCAGCATTTTCATAGCATCATCTTTTAGGATTTAAACAGCTCAGCTGCAATTCCACATTTCAGGCCTTCATACTATCATACTGGTTAAGTCTCTAAACAATTCACCTACTTTTTATTTTTACCTTCCTTTCTAACAAATACCTTTTCATTAAGAAAGTGACGAGAAAAAAGAAATAGAAGGAATCCAAATTGGAAAGTAAAATTGTTACTGTTTCATATAACATGGTACTATATATAAAATAATCCTCAGTTCAGTTCAGTCACTCAGTCGTGTCCAACTCTTTGCAACCCCATGAATTGCAGCACGCCAGGGCTCCCTGTCCATCACCAACTCCCAGAGTTCACTCAGATTCATGTCCATCGAGTCAGTGATGCCATCCAGCCATCTCATCCTCTGCCGCCCCCTTTTCCTCCTGCCCCCAATCCCTCCCAGAATCATTGTCTTTTCCAATGAGTCAACTCTTCGAATGAGGTGGCCAAAGTAGACACCACCAAAAAACTCATCAAGAATTCAGTAAAGGTGAAGGATACAAAGTTAATATACAGATATTTTTTGTGTTTTTACACACTAACAATGAACTATAAGAAAGAAAGCAAGGAAAAAGAAAATCCTATTTACAATTGCATCAAAAAGAATAAAATATCTAGGAATAAGTCTGCCTAAGGAGGTAAAAGACCTTTACTCAGAAAACTATTAGACACTGATTAAAGAAATGGAATATTTGTTGTCCACCTAAAACTATCACAACAGTGTTAACTGTCTACACCCCAATACAAAACAAAAAGCTTAATTAAAGAAAAAAATTGAAGATGAACAAGATGGAAGAGAACATACTGTGGTTGTGGATTGGAAAAGTAAATGTTAAAATAACCATACTACCCAAGATTATCTACATATTCAATGCAATCTCTATCAAAATACCAATGACATTTTTCACAGAATTAGAACAAATAATTCTAAAATCTATATGAAAACACAAAAGACCCCAAGTAGCCAAAACAATGTTGAAATGAAGAGCAAAGCTTGAGATGTCACACTCCCTGATTTCAAGCTACTCTACAAGCTACAGTAACCAAAACACTATGGTGCTGGCACAAACACAGGCACATATATCAATGGACAGAACAGAGCGCCCAGAAATGAATCCACACTTGAAACCGAGTCTCCCTAAAACCAAGTTCCCTTACCAAGTTTTTTTTTTTTTTTTATTACTCTCTCTATCCAAAACCTTATTCCCTTTCATGTAAACCCTGACCTCAATTCTGTGCTAACTGAAGACTAATCAACCAGAGTTGGATGACTAAAACTGCTACTGTTGATAATATCATTAATGTCCTAAAACTACTATCACACATATCATCACTAGCATACAAACTCAGGTTGTTCTCCAGGGCAAGATGAGCTAACAAGGCCCCCAAGCCATGGACCATTTGGCCAGATAATCATAAACCAGACTCCCAAATCTACAGTTGAGTAATGTCACAGAAATGTCACATGACAATGATTAATCCCAGCCTCTTTGTTCTTCCTCCTTTAGAAATCAAAAAATAAAACCTAACTCAGTACTGAGTAGAGTGGATCTGAGGCCTGCCTCCTACTCCCCTGCTTGGCATCCTGTAATATATCCTGACTTGGCTGCAAACTACCATTGTCAAGAGTTTCTGCACCATGGGTACATGTGCCCTAAGCAAGTAAGTAATTTCCTATATTTAAAAGTTTCTTTCCCTTTTTCGGTGAAGAATTGGGTATTTAGGCAACTAAAATGAGAGACTCACTTTCCACTGTATGCCCTTCTGTGTGCACACATAGAGCCTGTTTCAAAAAAAAAGAATAAAAACAAAAAATTTTCCTTCAAATCCTGAAATAGACGTCCATGATTAAACTTTAAAGGAAGATTCCTAGAACCAACCAGAAGCTACAAAAATCAATGAGTTATGTAGGTAACAAGAATCCCTAGTCTTAAGGAAAACACTGGTGGAAATCACAACAAATATGCAATCCACAAATGGTAAAATGAATTTTGAACTCTTTAAAACAAAATAAGAAAGTCTTTATTGATCTATTGGAGATCTATCAGAGTAAGCCAGAATCAAAAGAATAAAAAAAAGAATATTTTGAATGTAATTAAAAAGGCCCATCATAGAAAAGTAAAGCCAGATAACTGATTAAAGATCATTTGAGTATAGTTTAAATTATCCCAGTGGCTGTAGATTTACTGTAAGAAGTCTTGCTCATTTTCTCAGGTAATGGATGTTTATGTTAGTCTTCTGGTTATGCCTGTGACTCTGGAGAGAATCACACTGGGTTATTACCTGGGTCTTACCACTTGCCTAGCTGTAGGTCCTTCTTGCATGTTCCTTACCTTTCCAATGTCCCTCTTTCTCCAAATGTAAAATGAAGATAACAAGTCTCTATCTCAAGTTAAATAAATTAAAATATATACATCATCAGAACAACGCCTACTTCAGGCACTGGTTACAGGTGCAGTGGAAGCACTGAATATTTGTTACCATCAACAAACATCACACAGGGTCCAGGAACTGTGATGTTAGAAAGTAGTTCACAGTGTTCTGGTTAAGTTTAGGTAAACACACTCCACCTTGGCTCTTTCACTGAATGTAACTAAAAACCATGGACTGAACACGTGCAGCCGCTAACTGAGAGCTCTGAAAGGAGGTGTAGCAGGTAGATCAGACAAGGAAATCAGAGCTCAAAACACAAGCAATCTGATGCTGTTTCCTAGCTGCTTTTTCCTTCCCTCTCAGTCTCCCAGAGCCTGGATCAAAGGCAGCCCAATTGTGAGAAATGTGTACCAAGCATGGACAGAGAAAGCTCAAGGAGGAGGCTTCTGATTTTGGTGTGAGGACTGTGTATGGGTGCTTGTGCATGCGTGTGTGTGTTTCTGGGTGGGTTTCGGAGGGAGGGTAGATAACAGGACAGAGAAAGTGGAAATCCTCTGGGTTTTTTCCTTTCTCCTGCCATAGCCCCCAGACAAATCAAGCCTGGAAGCCATGAGCACCTAACAATAGCTATGCCCAGGCAAGCATCTTGAAAGAAGGGAATCTTCTCTAACCAAAGGAACTGAGGTCCAAATAGTACTTGGGAATGGGATGGACAGGGAGGTGGTAGGAGAAACAGAAGGAGAAATCCCTGTTGAGGTTTTGAAGCAGGGTCTTCATTCTCTCTTCTACCACTTAGTCCTTGAGACAGATTCAATTGAGGGAAGGACATAACAAAGCAGAGAGACTGAACCAATCTACCCATCCACCCCCCTCACAACTTTCTGGCAGG
>SJYC01071539.1:0-16506 GCA_006408675.1 Madoqua kirkii
AAGCTGTAAACGAACTCCTGAGCTCATCCTTAAACTGTGATGTGTGACTGTGACCCTGAACAACTTATCAAAAGCATTGAGAGCTAAACTATGATGGAGACCACTAGCCAGATTTCCAGTTAATCCCCTCAGTAGTGTACAGGTAGGAATGATCCCAAAAGTACTACTGCAAACTGGACTGACATTAGAACCAAAGCCCACAGAAAAAGGCAAATTGGACCCTGTGGCCTGAATCTGGGTCAACTGCCTGCTAAAACAAAATAACAAAAAACATCCTCCAAAGAATTTTAAAAAAATCCTAGAGTCTCATTTCTAAGTACCTAGAATAAGTAATATGTGAAGAATTAAGAAAAATTTCAACAAGCAAGGGAAAAAGACAATGAATAGATGCCAACATCAAGATGACCAATATATTGGAAATAACAATAGCTATCATAACCATACTCCAAGAAGGGCACATACTCTTGAAATGGACTAGAAAGCTTCAGCAGGTAAACAAAAGCCATAATATAGAACCAAATGGAAATCTTAGAAATGAAAAATACAATAACCAAAATTTAAAAAAAACCCACCTCACTGGATGGGCTAAAAGAATGGAGGTAAAAGAGAAAACTCAATGTATTGAATATAGATTAAGAGAAATTAGCTGAACTAAGAAAAGATGGGGGGGGGGCAGTCAACAGAGTCTCAAGGATCTTTCAGATAATATAAAAATGTCTAACATTCATGTCACTAAAACCCCAGGATAAGAGAAAAAGAATGGTACCACACAGGACTTCAAATAGCCAAAATCATCTTGAGAAAAAAGAACAAATCATCATGGTTCCTGATTCCTAACTCTATTACAAACCTGCAGTAATCAACACAGAATGGTACGTGCATAAAAAGTCACAAAGATCAATGGAACAGAATAGGCAACTAGGAGATAAACCCATGCATATACACTCAACAACTAATTTACAACAAAGGAGCTAAGGCTATACAATAAGAAAGACAGTCACTCCAATCAATGGCACTGGGAAAACTGGACAACCATAAAGCTGGATAGTGGTCCAGTCTCACTGATCAAAGAATGAAAGTGGACCACCATCTTACATCATACTGAAAACATCAATTCAAAGTGGATTAAGGACTTCAACGTAACACCTAAAACTGCAGCACTCCTGGAAGACACAGGCGGTAAACTCCCTGAAAGGTCTTGCTGACAATTTTTTAAAATTTAACATGAAAAGCAACAAATGCAAAAATAAATGAGAACTATATCAAACTAAAAAGCTTTTGCAAAGCAAAAGAAACCATCAACAAAATGAAAAAGCAATGTAGCAAATAGGAGAATATATGTACATATCATGTAACTGGTAAGGGGTTAATATACAAAATATAAGAATTTGAAAAACTCAACAGCTAGCAAAAAAGCAACTGGTTAAAAAATGGACAGAAGATCTGAAGACATTTTTCCAAAGACATACAGACAGCCAATGGGCAGATGAAAAAGTGCTCAGTATCACTAATCATCAAGGAAATGCAAATCAAAACTACAATAAGAAATCACCTCACACTTGTTAGAATGGCTATTATCAAAAAGACAACAAATAACAAGTGTTGGCAAGGATCTGGAGAAAAGGAAACTCTTGCTTTTGGTGGTAATATAAATCTGCATTATTGGCCACTGTGAAAAATGATATGGAGTTCCCTCAAAAAATTAAAAACAGAACTACCATATGACCCAGCAATTCTACTTCTCGGTACTTATCTGAAGAAAATGAAGACTTTAACTCAAGAAGATATACGCATCCCCATGTTCAGTGCAACATTATTTACAAAAGCCACGATATGGAAACAACTAAGTATCCAGTGACAAGGAGTTTTTTAAAATGTGAGACAGTTATATGCACATGTGTTGCATACACACACACACAGACAATGGAACATTATTCTCTCTTTAAAAAGAATGAGATCCTGCCATTTGGAACAGCACAGGTGGACCACAAGAGTAACGCTAAGTGAAAAAAGCCAGACAGAGACAAATGCTACATGATCTCACTTACATGTGGACTCTAAAAACAAAACAGCAAAAAACATAAGCTTACAGAAAACAGACAAGTGGTTGCCAGAAATGAGTGAGAGAGTCAAAAGTCACAGAATTCCAATTATAAAATAAGTCACAGGGATATAATGTACAGCATGGTGACAAAAGTTAATAGTATTGTATTAAATATTTGAAAGTTGCCCAGAGTAAATCTTCAAAGTTCTCATCACAAGAAAAAAAGTTTCTTGGCAACTATGAAAGGTGACAGAGGTTAACTACACTTATTGTGGTTATCATTTTGCGAGGCATATGCATATTTAATCATTTTGCCTCAGATCATACAACTAACCATTGTATGTCAACTATAGAATAAAGAAAAAAGAGAGAAGAATGGCTGAAAATGTTCAAAATTTGGTGAAAGACAGAGATTCAAGAAGTGCAACCAACCCAAAACAGGGTAAGCTCGAAGAAATCCATACCCAGATACATCATAACTGAACTGCTGAAATCAGACAAAAAAATCTTGAAAGTAGCCCCAGAGAGAAACGATACATGAAAATAGCAATTAGAACGTCTATGAGTAACAATTTTAATGATTATGAATTTCTCATCACAAGTAATAAAAGTCTATTTAAAAGTGCTGGAGGAGGGGGGAAAACTGTCAACCTGTAACTCTATATTCAGTGAAAATGCCCTTCAGGAATGAAGATAATAAGGACTTTCTCAAAGGAAGGAATACAAAAAGAATTTGCACCTGGTAGACATGCTCTAAAAGAAATACTAAAGGAAATTCTTCACCTATAACAGAAACTAACAGAGGAAACCTAGAGTTTAGTAATAAAAGAAAGCAACAGAAATGGTAATATTTGGATAAATGTAATAAACTATTCACTTTCTCTTTACTATAAAATATTTGATAGTTGAAAGAAAAAATTGTAACAATGGTATAGTTCTCAACATATACAGATACGATATGACATATATAACACACAGGGAAGAAAGTAAACAGATCTGTATGGTGGTAAGTTTCTCCTTTCCACATGAAATGATAATTTTAAGTGAGTTAGGTAAAGCACATGTATTTCAATCCCAAGGATACCACTAAAGGAGCTATACAAAGAGAACAGTCAAAACCTCAAGAAATTAAAATTCTAAAAAAGTCCAAATGAACAGAACACAGGGAAGAGGAAAAAGAACAAAAAATGGAGACAAACAAAATGGTGGGAGTAAATAATGAGAGTAAAAGTAGTCTAAACACACCAACCAAACAACAGATTATCAGGATATATATTTTCTTAAGAAGATTCAACTATATGCTATCTTCAAGAAATCCACTTCAAGTAAAATGACAGAGGTAGGTTAAAAGAAAAAGGACAGAAAGAGTATCACCATGAAACCATTAACAAGGAGAAAGCTGGAGTAAATATATTAATATCAAAATAGACTTCAGAGTAAGAAAAATTACCAAAGATAAAGAGGAACACTAAGTAATGATAAAAGAATCAATTCACCAAGAGCATACGTCCTCCTAACAAAGCTTCAAAATACATAAATTTAAAACTAATGAAATGAAAAGGAGAAATAAACCGACAATTATAGTGACTTTGGAATTACTCTCATTTTAACTGAAAGAACAAATAGCAAGAAAACCAGCAAGGATGCAGTTAAATAACCAACAACAAACGAGATGTAACTGACATTTACAGAACACTCAAAAAGAGCAACCCACTCCAGTGTTCCTGCCTGGAGAACCCCAGGGACGGGGAGCCTGGGGGGCTGCCGTCTATGGGGTCGCACAGAGTCGGACACAACTGAAGCGACTGAGCAGCAGCAACAGCAGCAAAAAGAGAAGAATACACATTGTTTTTAAGAAAACATAGAACATTCAAGATAAACCAAATACTGGCCATCAAACAACACTGGAGAAATGTTAAAAGGTTCAAGTCATAGAAACTATATTCTCTGACTACAATAGAATTAAACCAGAAATAATTAATACAAAAGTATCAGAAATAACCAAATATAGTCTATGGGGCAAGGAGGAAGTCTCAAGGAAAATTACAAAATATTTTAAACGAAATAAAAAAACTTATCTAAAGTTGTGGGATACAGCTAAAGCAATGCTTAGAAGGACGACTCAAATGTTTATATTCTTCTCTAATAAGAGCCTCAAATTAACAATGTGAGAAATTTTTAAAAAAATATGTACAACACGGTGACTATAGTTAACACTGCTGTATGGTATATTTGAAAGCTGTTAACAGAGTAAAATCCTAAGAGTTAATCACCACAAGAAAGAAAAAAATTTCCCCCTTTTTTTCTATCTAACTGAGATGATGGATATTAACTAAAGTTACAATAATCATTTCACAATATATGAAAGTTAAGCCATTATGCTATATACCTGAAATGTACCCAGTGCTTATGTCAATTGTATCTCAATAAAACCAGGAAGGCAGGGTGGGAGAGAAAAAATATCCAAAACAAAGAGAAGGAAAGAGTAAGGGCAGTAGTTAATCACGCTGACCGGAAAATCCTCTGAAAGGAAATCAAGGAACCAAGGGCTGATTCTCTGAAGATAAATAAAACTGATGAACTACTGACCAATAAAAAAAGAGGAGATAAAAATTGCAGACAGCAACAATGGAGGTATTACTAAACTCAATAGGTAGTAAAGGGATAATAAGGAAATACTATGAACTCTACGCACACAATTTAACAACTCCAGTGAAATGGACCAACTCCTTAAAAGTCACAATCCACCAAAACTTAACCAGGAAGAAAAACTTTTTAACAGTCCTCTACTCACTAAAGAGGGCTTCCCTGGTGGCTCAGTGGTAAAGAACTCACCTGCAAATGCAGGAGACAAGGGGTTCGACCTCGGGGTAGGGATGATCCCCTGGAGAAGGAAATGGCAACCCACTCCAGTTCTCTTGCCTGGAGAATTCTATGGACAGAAGAGCCTGGCAGGCTACAGTCCACAGGGTCACAAAACAGTTGGACACGACTTAGTGACTAAACAACAGCAACAATTTATTAAATAAATGTTATTAGTAACTTTAAATCTTCTTAAAAAGAAATCTCTGGACCCAGATATTTTCACTGGGGAACTCTTCCAAAACAATACCAACTCTACAAACTCTTCCCTAAAAACAAAAGAGGGAGGAATATTTCCCAGCTCATTTTATAAGTTCAACATTACCTTGATACCAAAAAATAGTTTACATCATACACAAAGGCTGATACTCTGTCCAAAAATAAATATCAAATATAAGACAGGAACAAGAAGGAAGAGGAATGGCTCACTGGTTATATGCTGAATGGTCTAGATCTCAAAACTGGCAGTTCTGTGGAACCAAATGCTGGGGGTGGGGAGGGAAGGGAGTGGGGGCACGCCAAGCCCCTTGGCTTCTGGTGGTAACATCTCTGAAATTCATTCTAATTTTCAAAATACAGCAAATCACAGTTCCACATATAGAGCTATTTCTCTGAGAGTGTCTTTTCCCTTTTGACTGTACCCATGCTTCAGTTTTAAGCAGTGTTAAAATCTGTTCCAACATTCACTATATAGAGAATTAAAGATGAGATTAATCTGTGTTGGAACTTATCCACGAGGCTTAGTTCCTGAAGCACCATGAGAGCATTATTTTTAAAACTGCCACACATGGTCCCCAAAGTGAAGAAAACAACTCATCACATCCTGTATCGGAAGATGATGCCATGACCACCACCACCCTGAAGGAACAGGACTAGGAAGGTCACTGGGAGCCCCACGAGCTCTGTGTCACAAACTCCCCTAATTTCTCTTAGACAAAACACCCATGAGGAATTGAACTGACTCATTCAGAACTCCCAGGTCCAATAATACCCATTAACTACTTTTGCTTCCTGTTCATCTCCATTTCTTTAAGGGAAGTTATACGGGTGTTTTTCTGGGCCATGTAACTGTTGACAACATTTAACACAATTTTCTAAGTCTGCCTCATTCTATGTCCAGGGAAACAAATCTCACTGTTCACTGAAACTGTTAATATCTATTAGCAGCTTTTCAGATCTACAATTAAACAAATACCAATTACTGAGAAAGTACCAAGAAACTGTCTTCTAGTTTAGAATTTAACCCATGACTCTTACTGCTACTTGGAACCCTTAAATGTTAGAATGAAAAGTTCTCTAAATATAACCAAGGATTACAGCGATGACAGCACATGCATGACCTCTTATCAGTTTCCTTTTCCAGCGGGAAGGTATAAATGAAGCTACTGAAACCCTGCTCCACCGGTTTTTATTTCATAAAACGGGCAAGCCTCTCTTATCTTTTAAGGACTAGCCGAGGCATTCTTGACAGCAGTAGTGGAGGCAAGAAAATGTTTCTATACATAATTGTGATGTCAGACTCTGAGAAAACAAGCTGTGAGACCTATCCTTAGGATACATTAAAACATGAATTTTAATTTACCAGCCCTTTATTGCCTACTTATAAAATTTTCCAGCCTTGTAGATTTACAACCTTATCTCACCCACTAATAACATCATGTGGATTGCTTTGTCTTCCCCCACTGTAAAATGTTTTGCAGCACTGTTTACCTTTTAAAAACTTAAAGTTAGTAATTCTGCCTCAACATTTTAAACTACAGTATATCAATTATTTTAGCTATCTGTTTATCTGCGTATCAGTAGAGACATCTCTGATTCAATATTTATCAGTTTGGCAGTATATATGTCTGCACAAAATGTGATGGTCTGAATACATTCTCCTCTGGCTCGCTGGGTGTCCCCAAAGAAACATTACGCACTGTGAAGCTATTCCATTAGCCCAGTCAGTATTATCAGGATTGCTTCATACTGAAACGCAGCTCTTAAATGGTGGCCAGGCATGAACACTGCGTCACTGCACACTGCTCAGTTCCAAACCGCAGTGCCTTCTAAGAGGCTAACACCATATTTATTCAGAAGCTGTCTGCAGCCCCACTTACTACCATCTGGGTGGAGAGTTTGGCAGGGAATGGAAAGTGCAGAAAGAGACTGAAGTAACAAGAATATTCTCCAGTGATATGTGTTTACTGCATCAAGAACATATTACTTATTAGCTAGGATACATGCTGTTGGCTTTACCCTATTAATAACAGTAACAACAGTGGCACATCTTCCATTTTACTGGCCTCATTTTACAGAAAAGGAAATCAGAAGTCAAGGTCTCAAGATCACATACTCAGCTAAATAGTGGCAAAATTGGAATCTGAACCCAGATCTAAATTTCAAAGCCATAATGTTACTCTCTCCCCGAATATAATACTTCGAGTGCAGCAACTACACACCAGCTAAAAAAAAATACTTCAGGCATTTGAGAGTTGACAGGCAAGGGTCATTATTTGTACAGAAGCTTGAACCAATGTTAGGATATTCAACAACAGCAACAACCAAAAAAAACACTTAATAATCAACTGAGAGTTTGTAAATATCAATGGATACTGTGTTACTAATCTACTAGCATATGCAATAAAATAGCAACTTAGAGCTGATCAGAATCTCTTCCACCAAGCCAAAATCAGTGACCACAGAGTTACAAACAGGAAGACAAACCAAACAGACCAGCAAATTTTTCAAAGGGTTACTCCAAACACCCTAGCACATCTATAGTGGATATAAGGATAGTCTGGTATTTTAGTTTCCCTCTCACAATAATGGAAAACACATCAACATTCAGAAACTGGTCCTCTGAGCCCACTACACCTCTACCCTAAAACTCAGGAGTCACTGAAACAGGATCCCTGCTCAGTGCTCACTAAGGAGTGAGGGCTTTCCATTTCACCTACCATTTTGCTGGAGCATATGCCCCTGTCTGAACCCCCAAATGTCACATCAACCACGGTAATAATTACCAACCCTGGAGCACTCTACGCCAAGGACTGTGCTGACTATCTTACCTCATACCGTGAGTGCATGGGATACCTTGGGTCACTCCCAAATTGCCAATGAGCAAACTGAAGCTTTGAGGGGGGTCACAGAAACTTGGGCAGATCAAGAATTCAAATTGAGGCAGGTCTGATCCAGCACATTTAAACATGACCCAACACTGCCTCACTCTGTTAAGTCAATAATTATGAAGCAGCTATTGAGTCAGGCCCAGAACTACACTTAGGAGCCAAAACAATAATAAGGAAGCTTACAGTCTGCAAGGAGACATAGATGAACAGATACGGCACAAATACAATTCTGAACAAAGTATGTGAAAATAGAGGAAGAGGCAATTAACTTTCCCTAGGAGAAGAGCTGGGGCAAGGGTTCACAGATGTGGGCCCTAAACAAGATATAAGACAGAGTCATCTAAGGGAAAAGGAACAGTGAGAGCTAAAAACTGTAATGTAGGCCAATAAAGAAGGTGTCGGTCAAAAAAGACTGGGTGTCTCATTCTCCTTCATTACGAGTCTAACATGTACTCCAAAGGCCTGATGCCTCCATCCTTCTTCCCATGTCCACATTGCTGATTTTCACTGGCAAATTTAAGACCTCCTCCGAAGTATCACAAAAGCACAACACTAAGATTTAGAAATGCTCTTGAGTGAGGTGAAATCGCTCAGTCGTGTCTGACTCTTTGCGACTCCGTGGACTGTAACCTACTAGGTAGGCTTCTCCGTCCATGGGACTCTCCAGGCAAGAATACTGGAGTGGATTGCCATTTCCTTCTCCAGGGGATCTTCCCGACCCAGGGATCGATCCCGGGTCTCCTGCATCGAAGGCAGGCACTTTAACCTCTGAGCCACCAGGGAAGCACAACAAAATAGGGACTAGTAAAGCAGACAAAGCATACAGCACCAAACAGCCAAAGAAAGCTGAAACTGCAAATGGACCACCACAAGATCACAGGTAATTTCCAAACTAGTCTCAGTTGCAGGACTTGGAAGAGCAGTACTTATCGGGTGGCAAAGCAAGCCTAAAGGATTTGTCTGTAAACATGGATTCATCACACCTCACCATTTTTATGGAACAGAACAGTCAACCTAAGAGTTGACATTGAATTCCAGCTTTATCTAAAACCTGTGTTATTACACCTTTCTTTACCTTATATAATTAATATCCACTCAACAAATGAGCCAACAAAAAAGTACAGTGCCTTGTGTGTGAAAGCACTTCTTAAAACAGTTTCCTTAACTAAATAAATGAAATGAAAAGATGTTTACTGAATGCCCTGTGTAATGGAGATAAAGGAAAAGGATGAAAAAGAAATAGTAGGATGTTTAGGAACACTCTTCATGTTAAGCACCGTTGAGAACGACATGGTGGTGTTGGCACAGCCACTTCCTGTCTTGTTTTATGGTAATGTCCACATGTTCCAAATGAACTGGTGTCTGTGAGCACTGCAAGCACCATAAATCCACGACAGATCACACACACCAAGTGAATTTCTACGCAGACATCAAACAGCCTGAGATATGAGAGAAAAAAATGATATTCTGAGCCTAATATTATCCACAAGTTTACCAATACCTAAGAAAAATCCCAACTTAAATCACAAAAGAGCAGATACCCATATGTTTGTTGTTGTTGTTCCGTTGCTCGGTCACATCCAACTCTTGCAACCCCATGGAGTGCAGCACACCAGGCTTCCCTCTCCTTCACCATCACCCGGAGCTTGCTCAAACTCATGTCCATTGAATTGGAGAAGCCATCCAACCACTGCATCCTCTGCCATCCCCTTCTTCTGCCTTCAACCTTTCCCAGTATCAGGGTCTTTTCCAGTGAGCTGGCTTTCCACATCAGCTGGCCAAAGTACTGGAGCTTCAGTTTCAGCATCAGTCCTTCTAATATACATTCAGGCTTCCCTGGTTGCTGAGGGTAAAGCATCTGCCCACAATGCAGGAGTCCTGGGTTTGATCCCTGGGTCGGAAAGATTCCCTGGAGAAGGACATGGCAACCCGCTCCAGTATTCCTGCCTGGAGAATCCCATGGATGGCAGAGACTGGTGAGCTACATTTATAGTCCATGGGGTCACAGAGAGTCAGACACAATATATTCAGAGTTGATCTCCTTTAGGATGGACTGGTTGGATCTCCCTGCAGTCCAAAGGGCTTTCAAGAGTCTTCTCCACACCACAGTTCAAAACCATCAATACTTCAACATTCAGCCTTCTTTATGGTCCAACTCTCACATCCATTTCTCTTGGTGGCTCAGACAGTAAAAGCATCTGCCTGCAATGCGGGAGACCCGGGTTCAATCCCTGGGTCGGGCAGATCCCCTGACAAAGAAAATGGCAACCCACTCCAGTACTCTTGCCTGGAAAATTTCATGGATGGAGGAACCTGGTAGTCCATGGGGCTGCAAAGAGTCAGACACAACTGAGCAACTTCACCTTCACTTCTCCCTTTCTTACATCCACACATGACTACTGGAAAAAGCATAGCTTTGAACAGACAAAGCTTTGTCAGCAAAGTAATGCCTTTGTTTTTAATATGCTGTCTAGGTTGGTCATAGCTTTTCTTCCAAGAAGCAAGCATCATTTACTTTTATGGCTGCAGTCATTGTCTGCAGTGATTTTGCAGCCCAAAAAAATAAAGTCTGTCACCATTTCCATTGTTTCCCTATCTATTTGCCATGAAGTGATGGGACCAGATGCCATGGTCTTTGTTTTCTGAATGCTGAGTTTTAAACCAGCTTCCTCACTCTCCTCTTTCACTTTCATCAAGAGTCTCTTTAGTTCCTCTTCGCTTTCTGCCATAAGGGTGGTGTCGTCTGAATGTTTGAGGTTATTGGTATTTCTCCTGGCAATCTTGATTCCAGCTTGTGCTTCCATCCAGCTCTGCATGTTGAAAGCACACAGAAAACCCATACCGACTTTTCTCTCCAGAATAAAGACACTAAACCACGTATGTTCCAGGGACAGAAATATCCCCTTCAAATTAAGCAGCAAAAGCTTCCAAGACTATAAGAGTCTGAGTCACTGATTCAGCTGTCTAAAGGATCTGTTATGGACGGCCTGCATTCTGGGCACAGATTAACGTCCCTAAGCACCAAAAATAAGTCAAGATAGTCCAACTGCAATTCAAAGTAGTGGAGATACCCTGCTTGGTCCTTGTGTACAAAAGATTGTCGAGACATGGAATGAAATTTCAAATCTCAGTTTTAGTTCCACTGTACTTAAACATAGCACTAATTCCCAAACATCGTTCCCTTTGTATCATTAATTATATAATACAATTTATACTCAAGGACTCCCCTTCTCTTCACCATACCCTCTCTTCTCTACCCCATATGGGCTACTTGTTCATCACACAATCACATTTCCCACCATTCACTTAAATCCTTAAAAAGGTCTTTATGAATTTACCTTGGTTCGACCCATCTGATTCAACTGCTCATCTGTACTCACTCCACTTTCATAATAATGCTCACTACTTTCCCTGACTCCCTATCCCCATTTCAGTCTCTCTCAACTAGATCCTTGTAATAAGCTTGTAACTTTTTGATGGTCTCTACACTGCTACTAAATTAATCCTTGGGAAACACAGTTCTTCATTCCCTTGAACAAGAATCTTCAATGCCTCCCCATGCCTACAGATTCAAACTTAGGCACAGCTTTTTGCGAACTAGATCAGCCTATTTTTCCAGTCTTTTGTTTCCTTCCTTCATGCAGGCAGACTACAGTCCTATGGGGTTGCAAAGAATTAGACACAACTAAGCATGCACTCAGGTTATAATTAATCTGACAAAAGTTTTTGCCCTCAGACGTGTCTCTGCTTCTCCTTTGCTTCTCCTACTGTTCCTTCAAGGCACTGGACGCTCCAGGAAGGGAAGGAAACATGTCTGTTTTGGTCTTCATTATACATATGCTGCCTAGAACAATGCCACAAATAACTACTGAATGAATGAAAACTAATCAAAGCTTAGCTTGACAGCCATTCTCAGCATCAGTTCAGTTCAGTCGCTCAGTCGTGTCCGACTCTTTCTGACCCCATGAATCGAAGCACACCAGACCTCCCTGTCCATTACCATCTCCCAGAGTTCACTCAGACTCACATTCATCGAGTTGTGATGCCATCCAGCCATCTCATCCTCGGTCATCCCCTTCTCCTCTTGCCCCCAATCCTTCCCAGCATCAGAGTCTTTTCCGATGAGTCAACTCTTCGCACGAGGTGGCCAAAGTACTGGAGTTTCAGCTTCAGCATCATTCCTTCCAAAGAAATCCCAGGGCTGATCTCCTTCAGAATGGACTGGTTGGATCTCCTTGCAGTCCAAGGGACTCTCAAGAGTCTTCTCCAACACCACAGTTCAAAAGCATCAATTCTTCGGCACTCAGCCTTCTTCACAGTCCCACTCTCACATCCAAACATGACCTGCTAAAGTAGGAAGTCAAGAAATACCTAGAGTAACAGGCAAATTTGGCCTTGGAACGCGGAATGAAGCGGGGCAAAAACTAATAGAGTTTTGCCAAGACAATGCACTGGTCATAGCAAACACCCTCTTCCAACAACACAAGAGAAGACTCTACACATGGACATCACCAGATGGTCAAAACTGAAATCAGACTGATTATATTCTTTGCAGCCAAAGATGGAGAAGCTCTATACAGTCAACAAAAACAAGCCCAGGAGCTGACTGTGGTTCAGATCATGAACACCTTATTACAAAATTCAGACTCCAATTGAAGAAAGTAGGGAAAACCGCTAGACCATTCTCAGCATGGTCCCACCAAAAGCCAGCAAATTGCCTTTCTAGAACTCCTCTGATGTCTTCTGTGAGGGGAGAGAGATTTCCAGAGCATTATGAGGAAATTTTATGACAGTTAATATTTCTAACCTATACCTGACTACTATAAGGCACATATTCTACTATAAATAACTTTGTCTGGTACATTTATAAATCATATCCTACCACAATGCCCTGCACACAGTTTGAGTGTAACAGAAGAGACACACTACTTTACTGTTAAATTCATTCATTCATTTACTCAACATTTAGAGAGCTTATTATGCGCCAGGCACTGTTCTTTGCAATGGGATGCAGCACTTAAAAGGAAAAAGCCCCTATGGAACTTATACACAGAAAACCGATGAAGACAAAAAGCAAGATAACTTCTGGTAGTGGTATAAGTGTGGTGAAAATTACGATGGAGGTAATATGAGCAACCCTGACTGGGGAAGATATCCATCCTTGGATTCAGAGAGGAAGAGATCAACAGTTCTGTCTTGAAGTGACTGAACTTGAATCACCTATCACTATGACAGAAGGTAAATCAAACAGACTAGACTACACGAGACCACTCAGTCCATACAGCACCATCCATCACTGTTATCAAGAAAGCATGTACTGGGCATTATGCTAAGTGAAGTAAGTCACACAGAGGAAGACGCGTATAGGCATCTAAAACATAGAGCATAACAAGCCAAACTTGCAGGCACAAAACAGATGGGATTGGGAAAAGACTAACGGAGATCAAAATATACAAACTTCCAATTACAAAATACATAAGTCATGAGGTGCCATGTACAGAAATGTGACTATAGTTAAGACTACTGTACTGTATATCTGCAGTTGCTGAGAGTTAATCATCACAAGAAAAAAAAAACTAAGGCTAGTGATGTTAGTGATGTGAACTGGATTTGCTGTGGTGATTATTACACAATATGTACAAACACAGAATAACTGTTACACACCCAAAATTCATGTTACATGTGAACAATGTCAATTTTTAAAAGTATATATTTGTATATACAAAGGGATAGGGGAAAATGTGATGGATTCTCAGCTTAATATTAACAGTAATTAAACCTTAATGGTGTTATTATTATTCCACAATACGTACAAACACAGAATCACTGTTACATACCCAAAATTCATGTAACATGTGAACAATGTCATTTTTTAAAAGTATACATTTGTATATACAAAGGGATGGGGGAAAGTGTGATGGATATCCAGCTTAATATTAACACTAATTAAACCTTAATGATGTTATTATTATTATTTCCTATTTGTATCAGCACTATTTAAACTATATGGATTTAGGGCATTTAAAAAAAAAAACATTCTAAGGTTTCTTGGTTTTTCAAATTTTTGATTGGAGATTAACTGTTTTACAATGTTGAATTGGTTTCTGTGGTATAACAATGTGAATCATCTATAAGTACACATAAATCCTCTTCATGAGTCTCCCTCCCACTCTATCTCATTGTTTTAAGGTTTTTAATTCAGCCATTGAATAAAGAAATAAAATCAAAATAGGGAAACCAACAGCTACTGGAGTGAAACAGGTAGATTTTGGAAGGGGAAAAAAAGTGAATTTCCTCCCCTCAATTTCCTTCTGTTCAGAAATGACCAAGTCTATACATCTGCTAAACCATTCTTCTGACAAAATGACCTTTCATGAAAAAAGTAAAGGAAAAGTAGGCCTAGTGATGAGTGTCTAAACCAGACCTCAAGGCACCTTCAGAGAGGAAACTCTGCCCAAAGCCCTTTCTGGCCCCGTCTGCATGCGTCTACACAGCCCGTGTCTCATTCAGGCGAACCAGCCAATGCAGATACAGCACTGTCTGTTGGGACCTGCAAATTTACAACGGTTAACGGTGATTTAAATCCACTTGACCCTTAAATCCCGGCTTAAAAATTACAACAAACACATGCAAGAAACAATACTATGGTCTTGTCCAAAATTAAAACTGTCTTCTGCACATACACTTGTACAGAATACCTATATTCTAGAGGGCAGGTACGACTCAAAAGGGCCACTCTTTTCTCCCTATTAGGTTCAATCTACCTTTCCACCTTTTACACCTCAATTTTTCTTTTGGGAAGAGGCTGAGATCTTATAACTAGCTTATATTGGAGCCTTATACTTTAATTTTATCCTCTGGTCTCTGCGTAAAAGGTCCAACTCCGGGTATAAGAAAACACCACTACACTCTCAAATAATAAGGTTCTCAGTGCTCATTCACTCTTTAGAAGCATCAGAACTGAAGAACAGAGAAGTTAAATGAGTTGGCCACAGTCCTGCTGTTAGTCAGTGGTAGGACAAACGAACCACTCAAATTTCCAATTCCCAGTTCAAACTGTTTTCACAACAAGAACTGCAATTACCTACATACACACACACATACACACAGAATTATACAAGTAGGTCCATCAAAAATTACTAGCCTATCCAGGAGGCTAAAACATTTTCCTACCAGCCCACTTCAGCTATCAAAAAAATTCAACATGATAAAATATAACATGTTCAAGATTTTTCAAACAATTAAAACAAAAGCTTACTTCCTAAACAAGAGCTACAGTTAAATATCATCAAGAGAAATATAAACAGTAACTCAACATAAAGCTGATGATTACACCCAACATTACTCCCAACACACAGCAGTCACCTTTTTAATTACCATGTAGTGAGTGCTCTCTATGTGCAAGGCACAGTGCTAAGCACAAGGCTATGCACTTCCAAACATCCACTGAATTCTGAAGGCCACTCCAGGAGGCAGTTCTTTGACTATTTACTTTTACAGAGGAGGGAAAATGAAGCACAGATGCTAACAAAAGTGATGTACAGCTAAGTCAGTATTCAAACCCAAATCTGTCAGACCCCAGCACTCTCATTGCTAACTACGCTACACTTCGCACACTGAAATATGAAGGTTCATGAAGACATTTTGTTCTTAATTTTGTATTTTAAACGCAATGTTTGTCTACTGGTAAATACATCTGAGTACCGAGCATGTGCCAGGCAGTGTTTAAGGCACTTTTATACTTGAGAGAACAAATAAAGAGCATTTCCAGGGAGATCACATTATATAAACAGTAACCTAGCAGCTAACACGTGCCTTATTCTGATCACTGTTCAAAGTGTTTTATAAGTATTAACCCACAGTAACTCTAAGAAATGACTATTATCCTCATTTTACAAATAAGGAAGCAGATACTGAGTTGAATAACTTACCAAAAATAACACAAGAGTCAGGATGTGAACCTAGATCATCTGGCTTTCAACTCCTAACCTCCCTGCCATTTTAACTCAAGTAGCCACTTAAACATATTCTAAATAAACTCAACTATACTACATTCATAAGCCTACAAATTTAGGCTCAAAATATATTCTTAGAGTAATACTATTCTGGCGGATGCTTAAGTAATTCCTATCAAGTAAATTGGTACAAAGGACATTTTTAGAATCAGTCTGCCAATCATCATTCAATTTTTCCTTTTTAACAACAATTACTTTTCTAACCCCAGTCTAGGAGAAAAGGCCTCAATTTTCAAGATAGGTGTCACTACTTAGACACCTGAATCCTAAAATTATTTTGCCAGTATTATAATTTTTTAAAATTACAGTATTCTTGGAGATCGTTTCTAAATGAATTTTAAAGCTTTACTACTATTTTAATTTTTTTAAAGTTCCTGTCAGGATATGAAATAAGAATGTTCCTCTATTAGATAAAACTGGGCAAACTATGAAATCAGATCCAATATCTAATTGAAGAAACAGTGTAACCTTTAGA
>SJYC01071540.1:0-14707 GCA_006408675.1 Madoqua kirkii
AATACCACATAATGGAGAACATTTCTTTTCAAAAGTCTGGGTTCATCGATGTCTCATTAGTAGCTTGAGATTAACCACTGGGGATATTTGCACAGCTGAAATTGGCAAACACTACAAATTAGGCTCCTCCCTTCCCCAGTGAGCCAGTTATTAGACATTTATTAGCGCACCACTGAGAATAAGTACATAATTCATAGCATTCAAATGAGGATGAAATAAAATAATTGCAAATTAGATGAAATAAGGTAATGAAAGGCAAGCTGATATATTTACAGCGTTTACAGAAGAAGGAACCTTGTGGTATGACCCCATCCACCTATCAGCGGTGTAAACTGTGCAAGTTGCTTAATCTCTCTGTGTCTCTGTTCACTGTAAAGTGAGAGAATTGTTACCAGCCTTAAAAGGTTATTGTGAGGAGCAAGTGAATGAGTCCACATGAAGCTCTTCATATAGCACCTGGCACAGCATTCACATTCACAAAATGCTAGTTATTATTTCTGGAACATTCTGACTCCGGACATTTAGTTAACAATATAGGGGCTCATTTTCTCATCTGAAAAACGGGGTAATGATACCACCTTTATCTGCTTTTTTAACCAATATCGTGTACAAAGTCCTATGTGTATACTCCTCCCTTTGAACTTTATTTAGAATTAAGTTTTAAAAATGGGAATGCCAGATCATGTGCTCAGATACATTCCCAGGGCACATGTAAAGGTCAGGAATCCCAGTGTCCTGAGAATGTGGATGAAGAGAACAAGGCAAGTCAGAATAACACCTGCACTTGCGATATGACTGCTGTATAAGAAAAGGAAAATTCTATGGCATCAGAGCTAGAGGCATCCTTGAAGACCACTCTAGTTTCAGCTATCAGAAAAAGAATTTGGAAACGAAGATATATGTATATGTACAAGCAAATCACTTTACTATACCCCTGAAACTAACACAACATTGTTAATCCACTCTACTCCAATATAAAATAAAAAGTTAAAAATAAAAACAGAGTGACTCGTTCTTACCAGGTGTGTGAGAAGTTGATCTGTTCCAGCTTCTCCATTCTTTGGCCACTGAACAAAGCTTGCACTGTGTCAATCTCAAAAATAAATAAGAAGAAAAGAAAAAGGCAAAAAAAAGAAAACAAAACAAAACTGAGACACAGAGGAGGAAATATCACAGCTAGGGACATGATTTTAAGTTGTGATCACCTTAAGAACAAGGACCATTTTGATCTAAACCAGTAAAGTCATTCCGAGAAAATGAGTGGTTAGTACCTCATCTCTTAGCTGTCTGTTTTGTGAGCCTCACGTTTGTCTAATGGGATAATAGTTTTGGACAAAGAAGAAGATGGGTGTGACACATTCCATATGTTCCCACTGGCCTGACTGTCAGCCTCACAGCGTCTTAAAATGACAGCCCCTGAGCCTTCTCCACAGGACATGGCTGCATCTTGGCCAAGTCAGTCAAGGAGCCAGAATCTTTTCTTAGCCATGGATGTCAGCCCAGGTGATAAAGAGAGTCCTTCGAAATTGACAAGGGGAAGAATATCAGCTTTGTCTTTTAAAAGGAGGGCAGGTCTCAGGAACAGGGAAGCAAGAAACAGTTGGGGAGTTGTGTTTATTTATTTTTCTTTATTTGGCTGGGTCAGGTCCTAGGAGGATCTTGCAGGATCTTCCATCGCTGCATAGGGACTCTCTAGAGGTGGCACAACGGCTTCCTAGCATGTGGGATCTTAGTTCCCCCACTAGGGTCTGAACCTACGTGCCCTGCATTGGCAGGCAGATTCTTAACCATTGAACCGCCAGGGAAGTCCCAGGGAGTTCTCTTTAGAAGCAACACTCATCATTATTCTAAAACTCAGCTAGTTAACCCCATTGTAAGAAAAGTCAGTCATTAGACAATTCCAAAGCTACTCAACACTGGGTGATGAAAAGAGCATTCTGCTGACAGGAAAAAGCCTTAAATTAAAAGTTCTTCTTCCGGCTAAAACTAAATAGTGACCTTGCGCAAATCATGTCCCCTCTCTGGGCTTTAGTTTCCAGTATCTGTGAAAGGTACAAAGGGAGGTAAGGAAATGAAATGCAATGCAGCAAAGTAGAATAAAATAGAAAAAGGAAAGAATACAGGTGCAAAATAGAAGCATCAACTTGTTTCGCATGGATCTCGCCTTCATCCAGGTCGTCACTGCTTTTTGGTGGAGTTGATTACTGGTCAGTGTTATGGTTTTGGGGATAAAAGTCTAACCAGATAAGAAGGGGAGGGGCCTGGAGAGAGAGAACCAGCAAGGCTTTCTTGATGTTCAGTTCAGTTCAGTTGCTCAGTCATGTCTGAGGCTTTCAACCCCATGGACTACAGCATGCCAGGCTTCCCTGCCCATTACCAACTCCTGGAGCTTGCTCAAACTCATGTCCATCAAGTCAGTGATGCCATCTCATCCTCTGTCATCCGCTTCTTCTGCCTTCAATCTTTCCCAGCATCAGGATCTTTGCCAATGGGTCAGTTCTTTCATCAGGTGGCCCAAGTATTGGAGCTTTAGCTTCAGCATCAGTCCTTCCAATGAACATTCAGGACTGATTTCCTATAGGATTGACAGATTTAATCTCCTTGCTGTCCAAGGGACTCTCAAGAGTCTTCTCCAACACCACAGTTCAAAAGCATCAATTCTTTGCCGCTCAGCTTTCTTTATGGTCCAACTCTCACATCCATACACGACTACTGGAAAAACCATAGCTTTGACTAGACCAACTTTGTGAGCAAAGTAATGTCTCTGCTTTTTAATATGCCATCTAGGTCTGTCATAGCTTTTCTTTGAAGGAGGAAGCTTCTTTTAATTTCATGGCTGCAGTCACCATCTGTAGTGATTTTGAAGCCCCCCAAAATAAAGTCATTGCTGTTTCCATTGTTTCCCCATCTATTTGTCATGAAGTGATGGAACTAGATGCCATGATCTTTGTTTTTTGAATGCTGAGTTTAAACCAGCTTTTTCACTCTCCTCTTTCACTTTCATCGAGAGGCTCTTTAGTTCCTCTTTGCTTTCTGCCATAAGGGTGGTGTCATCTGCATATCTGAGGTTGGTGGTATTTCTCCCGGCAATCTTGATTCAAACTTGTGCTTCATCCAGCCTGGCATTTCACATGATATACACTTCCTATAAGTTAAATAAGCAGAGTGACAATATACAGCCTTGACGTACTCTTTCCCAATTTTGAAACAGTCTATTCTCTTCCTTGTTGCAAAAGAAGCCATTCTTTGGCATAAGTCATTTTGTGATCTAAGCCTGGCCACACTGCTTTTGAGCAAGTCTCAGTAATTAATGATCTTAAGGAAACAAGGGAAAAGCAGTCAAGAAACAACAGTTCAGGGACAAAACAGAGTCCAGTTCCTCTTCCAGAGCTATACATAAGCATCTGACACAAATCTCTGAGTTCTGCAGGAATTAAGGTCCCCACTTGCTGAGACCCCAGACTCGTAGGAACCTAAGGAATGATGATGTTGACCTCTTCTGACTCCCGTGACTTTAATCAACCAAAACGTGGATCCTGGCAACCTTTGCCCCAGTTCTAGGCTGAATTCTCTTCTGCTCAAGCCCTTTAATGAATATACAAACACTATCCAAGCCCCTTGATGAATATGCATGTTCTCAACTAAAGTTTTGCTGTTTCCCAAAGTTTTGCTTTAGGAAAGATCCCAGTGTTCTCCTTACTCGCTGCAAGTAATAAAACCTCTTTTCTCTGGCTCTTTGGCTTAGTGATGTCTTTGGGCTCGACGCCCACCAAGAGGCAAATCCAGTTGTAAGGTAAGAAAACACACATTCTGGAGTCAAGAAGGAGTGGGTTTGCATCCCAGTTTTCTCCCTTCAGACTTTTGGCAAATTACTACACCTCTCTGAGCCTAAACAGAAATAATATCTACCTGTCAGGGCTGTTGGACTTCCTGGATGGCTCAGCAGAAACGAATCCCTGCCAATGCAGGAGACAAAATTTCGATCCCTGGGTTGGGAAGATCCCTTGGAGGGGGAAACGGCAACCTACTCCAGTATACTCGCCTGGGGAATTCCATGGGCAGAGCAGCCTGGCAGGCTACAGTGCATAGGGTCGCAAAAGAGTTGGACACAACTTAGAGACTAAACAACAACTTAGGGTTGTCACAAGAGTCAAATGAAACAATGCAGCATTGCCTCTCAGCACAGAGCTCTGTGCACAGAAGGTGCTCCTTAAATGCCACTACTGATGCTTCTCCCATGGAAGTTCCATGTTGTGTGTTCCTGTGACAGCACGCTACCCAGAAAGTGACCAACACAGGCCCTCCTAAGGCTTCCCATTCCACAGTCACGTGCCCTGAGGGTCCTGTCTGTTTCCAGGGGCACTTCGGAAGCACTTAGGATACATCCTGTGGTTTCAGTGTTCAAGCTTCTTAACCTCAGCACTATGGGCGTTTGGGGCCACAGAATTCCAGCTGTGGGCAGCTGTTCTGTGTGCTATAGAATCTCTAGAAATATCCCTGGACTCTATCTACTAGGCCCTGGTGGCACACCTTTTCCCCAGTTAGGACAATCAAAAATAGCTCCAGACATCCCTTAGGGGCAAGACGGCCCCAGCTGATAAACCGCTGGACTCAGTGTTACTCCTTTGTGTTTGTTTTTTCCTATTTGCCACCGTCCTGTCTTTCCAATCCAACCTGGGCCAACAGTGTACCGAGAGGTGGGAGCAGCGGCAGTGGCGCCCAGATAGGAGGACTACTTCATCATCTCGCTCAATACTGCAGCGCAGAAATACTAACTAACAAGCAGCTTAATTGCTACAGGTTTGCCATTGGGTTTATCTTCTCTAGACAACTAGCTCCTTTCTGGGGACACCCAGCTCCCCTTGCTGCCGTGCCATTGCTCTGGTGCAGTTAAGGTTAGGCTTCTCCCCCTGCACCCATATTCTTACACAGTCAAAAATAACCTGCACATACTTCAGGTTCAGTAACAAATGTATGGAGTGTGAAGAAAACTGAAAGCAACAAATTATTTTAGGCAACTTTCTCCTGCTGCCTAGGTTGAGCTGCAGATTGGACCTTGGGGAAGGGGACAGAGCATAAGACTGGCAGCTTCTGTTTCCTAGTGTTTTCATCTCCCAGGGCTGCTATAAAGAAGGACAGCAGATTGGGAGTTTAGACCGCATAGATGCTTTGTTTTACAGTCTGATGGGTAGAAGTCTCAGATCGAGCTCTCGCAGGATCGCTCCTTCTGAGAGGTGTAAGGGAGCATGGTCCAGGCCTCTCCCACAGGAGAGGGAGATTGCTGGTAGAGTCTGGTAGATTTCTGGCACCCCTGGCATTCCTTGGCTTGTACAGGCATCCCCCACCTCTACCTTCATCCTCATACGGCATCTTCCCTGGTGCATGCCTGACTCTGTGTCCAAACTCCCTCCTTTTATAAGGACACCAGTCATAGAGGGACACCTTAATAACCTCATCTTAACTTGATTATCTCATTTCCAAATAAGGTTACAGTCTGAGGCACTGGAGGTTAGACTTGCCTAAGGGGCTACCTCCCATCAGTAGGATGAACATGAAATTTCTCGTCCAAATGGGACCCTTTTGAGAGTGAAAGGGGGTGCTGTTAATAATTATGCCAGAACTTTGAAAGTCAATCAGAACCACCCTGGTCAATCTGGGGTCTACGGTCACCCTACCCATGAAGCACAGATGCAGTGGAGGCAGGGAGCCAGGCGTGGGGACCAGAAAGTGCTGGCTGGACTGGCACGGCCATGGTAGAGACTGGCCTTCTCCAGGCGCGGCAGGTGTTTCAGGCTGGTGGTGTCCTTCGTGGTACCCTGGAAGTACCTTACTTTCAGTTCACTGGATTCAGGCAAATGCATCTCTGTGTTAGCAGGTGCCTTAAGGATTCTTTCCTTTAGAATCAGAGCACTTAGGAGTCTTATCTTTTTTTTACTGAAGTCTCCTCACTCCACGAGGAGGTCTGCAAGGATAAGACCTAAGGCAGCTCCACCTCAGTTCTCTCTACTGGAGACCCACATCCTCTCCCCAGGGAATACTCACTGTACTTTGTCTTCACAAATTCTGGGGGTAAGCTCACCCCCAGTATGGTAACACCTTTTCCTCTTCAATCAGAACAGCTAGTCAACCCAGGGCCACATGTTTTAGATTTCCCAGGAGGTCTCTCTAAATGGTCCCCTTAAAGCCCATTCCCCTTGGTTTTAAGTTACAAGAACTAGACTCACATGCCCTCTCCCTGGCTGTAAGGTTGAGGGGAGACTTAACTCATCGGCAGCTTTCTTCGAATACTTTTTCCTGCAGTTTCCCTCTCTAGGTCCCTTTCCTACCCTCAGTGGGGGTGAAGTGTTCAGCGCCTCCAAGCCATCTCTCTTTGCAGTTCTGCGAGGCGATCTCACACATCTCATTGATATGTGACATGAATTTTGGTTTTGGTGCTCAGCCAAAAGCCGAACCAAACGGTTTCATCCAAACCATTTTTTACCCTATTATTATTAACCAGACTGAGGCCCTCTGTCTGGGAAGGCGGGTTGGCCTTACTTGGCATTCCCAGCCCTGGGCTGCAGGTCAGACACCTTGTGGGTGGTTTAGCCGCAAAGTCGTGCCTGACTCTTTGTGACTCCATGGACTGTAGCCCGTCAGGCTTCTCTGTCCACGGGATTTTCTAGGCAAAAATACTGGAATGGTTCGCCATTTCCTTCGCCAGGGGATCTTCCCAACCCAGGGATCGAACCGGGGTCCCTGGCACTGAGGCAGATTCTTTACAGACTGAGTTCCCAGGGAAGATCCAATCTAGCAGGGGAAGCTGTGAATGTTTGCTAGTGAATGAAGTAATGGCCAGTTTCCAGTCCTCTCCACATTTGGATCTCTCTCCTTTGACATCATTTCAGTTTGGTCGTATTAAACCCCTAAAACAACCTGAGATAATGGAGTAGACAGGCGTAGAACAGGGAAGTGTAAGTGAACTTTCGTCCAGCTTTGAAAAGGATGCCCTTGGTTCCCGCAGGCGCGGGGCACACAGGAAGCTGGGCGGCGGGAGCGAAGGCGCCCCCAGCGCCAGGCTCCCTGCGGTCTCCGAGCCGCGCCGCTGCCTTTGAGCTCCAGCTGGCGGCTGCCGGGCGCACTGCAGGGCTCCTTCTGGCAGCTAGAGAGGAACACGGTTCCCAAGCGCCGCGGGACCGTCTGGGATGCTCCGGGAGAGTTTCATCGGCTGTCAAGCCAAGTTCAAAGTCGGCCTGGAAGCTTTCAGAATAGATGCGTCAGCCCAAAACACCCCTGGCGTTGACCAGACTCAGGCAGGTGGCCTGCCCTGCGGATGTACTGGAGAAAGACTGATTCTAGGCAGCCAAAGAAAACTTTGTTAATGACATGGGGTTCCACATACTGCTCTGCGCCAAAAATATGCTGTGGAACAGAAACATTTAAATAGACCTTTCAGAGTTGTTTTTTTTTTTTTTTTTTTTTAAGAGTTCATTATTGTACTGGATGTTTGTGAGGGATGATAAAAGCGCTTGGGGAAATAAATTTTGACATGAGCGGTACTTTTTGTAAAATAATTTACATTATATATACTGTAAATTATACAGGACTTGCCTGGTAGCTCAGTTGGTAAAGAATCCTCGTACAATGCAGGACACCCTGGTTCCATTCCTGAGTTGGAAAGGTCCCCTGGAGAAGGAATAGGCTACCCACTCCAGTGTTCTGGCCTGGAGAATTCCATGGACAGAGGAGCCTGGCCGGGTTGCGTCCATGGGGTCGCAAAGAGTTGGACACAACTGAGTCACACACACACACACACACACACACACACACACACACACACACATGCGTATAATAGAAGTAGCCTCTGATAGGTATGTGAGTCACCTTCGCCTCCTTGGACCCCCAGGTTCACTCCCTCTCAACAGTGGTATTGACAGTCGGTGAGTTTCACTGGCTCCATGGAGTTTGGGTAAACTCCAGGAGTTGGCGATAGACAGGGAGGCCAGGAGTGCTGCAGTCCGTGAGTCGCAAAGACTCAGACATGACTGAGCGACTGAACTGAACTAAATTTTCTTTAGTAATAGCAGTGATATAATAATAATGCAAAAATAATAATGCAAAAACAGATCAAGGACTCACTTATGTGCCAGGCACTGTGTTAAATGCTTTATATAGACTGCTTCATTTAATCAGTATGTCCTTTCCATGTGATGGATACTTTTACTACACCTGCTTTACAGATGTATAAACCAAGACATAGAGAAGGTGGGTAGTTTGCATTAAGTTTGGGCAAATTTCTGCTGATTTTTCTCATGTGTTTATGAAGATATGTGAGTGCATGTGTGTGTGTTTATGTACAGTTTCTATTAATGAAGTTAAGTATAATATGTTCTTGTGAAATCCGCCTTTTTTCACTAAACACATTAGAGGCACCTTTAAACCAGAAGTAGCCTTATAATTTGGCTACTTTCACAAAAGCATATTACACTTAAAGCCTATAAGTAGCCTTCTAATTTGGCTTCATTTCACTGAACAAGATAATCTCCCTAAACCTCAGCTTCCATGTTTTCACCAACATGACAGTTCGCTTAAGGATATGAAATACCTGCCTGGTACATAGTAAGTACTCAAGAAATTACAACTGTTAATACCCTGATTAGCATTCCTAGTTAATGGTCAGGTGTACCACTGTTAGAGAAGGGTGTATGTATGTCTGTGTTTATTTGTTTTCATTTAACGCAATCATCCTAATGCAACTAAAATCTATTGAATTTAAAGGGCTTGCCAGTTCTCTCTGGGTATTTTGCTTTGAGGGCTTGATTTTGTGGGCTCAATAAGAGGAGGGAAATAATAGATAGCTGCTAATTAATGTTTAAGCTACTTTCTAATGAGGCTCAGAGAAGTAAACAGAAAATGCAAAACAGGTGAAATGCCAAGAAGAAATCCGACAACAGGAGATCAAGTCCAAAGCCTTTCACCTCAGGGACTTCTTTGTGGTTCAGTGGCTAAGATTCCACGTTTACAATGCAGGGGGCCCAGGTTCAATTCCTGGTCAGGGAACTATATTCCACATGCCTAAACTGAAAGGTCTCATGTGGTGAAACTCAGATCCAGAGAAGCCAACTAATAAAATTAATAAAATTAAAGAAGAAAAACTGTCACCTCATCCCTAAACAGAAACAGACCCATAGACACAGAAAACAATCTTATGGTGACCAAAGAGGGAAGGGGAGAGGGATGGATTAGGAGGTTGGGACTGACACACACACTGCTGTATACAAATAGATAACCAACAGAGACCTGTTGTATAGCGTGGGGAACTATACTCAGTATTTTGTGATAAACTATAAAGGAAAAGACGGAGAAGGCACTGGTACGCCACTCCACTACTCTTGCCTGGAAAATCCCATGGATGGAGGAGCCAGGTAGGCTGCAGTCCATGGGGTCGCTAAGAGTCGGACACAACTGAGCAACTTCACTTTCTCTTTTCACTTTCATGCATTGGAGAAGGAAATGGCAACCCACTCCAGTGTTCTTGCCTGGAGAATCCCAGGGACGGGGGAGCCTGACGGGCTGCCATCTATAGGGCCACACAGAGTCGGACACTACTGAAGCGATGCAGCAGCAGCAGCAGCATAAGGGAAAAGAATCTGAAAAAGAATATATGTGTGTGTGTGTGTATATACATACATACATATAATATATATATATAACTTTGCTGTATACCTGAAACTAACAACATTGTCAATCAACTATACTTTAGTTTAAAAAATAACTTAAATAAAAAATTTAAAGTCTATATACCTATAGCTGATTCATGTTGATGTTTGACAGAAGACAACTAAATCCTGTAAAGCAATTATCCTTCAATTAAAAAATAAATTAACTTAAAAAATAGTCTTTCATCTCATCCATCAATCCCTCTGGCCTCTTGAACTCGGTTCCTGAGTCTAGATCTGCCCAGAGCCTGTCACTGAGTGAGCCTTTACTGAAAGCCTCTTTCACAGAGCTCAAGTGCAAATCTGGATTAATGAGGACATCCCTACTTTGTTTTTGCCAAATCTTCAGAGTACTACAGGATTTCCCAGGTGGCCAGGTGGTAAAGAATCCACCTGCCAATGCAGGAGACATGAGAGAAACAGGTTTGATCCCTGGATTGGGAAGGTCCCCTGGAGAAGGAAATGGCAACCCACTCCAGTATTATTGCCTGGGAAATCCCGTGGACAGAGAAGCCTGGTGGGCTACAGTCCATGGGGTCACAAAGAGTCAGACACGCCTGAGCAATTGAGCACGCATACAGAGTACTACTCTACATAGTAAATTGCAACTGGCCTCAAAAGCAGAGGTTGCAAGTTGAAGCCATGGATATTTAAGTTCTGATAGAGGATCCCACAGTTACGGTGGTAGGGATTCTAAATTCTCATGTTTCCACGTAGAAAATAGATTGTTATCTCCTGCTTATTTCTTTTTACCTTTGCTGAAACAGAACAACTAACAATATCCTTTGAAATTGTGGTATCATTCAAAAAGCGTCTGACGGGCACCTATTGTGTGCCAGGCACTGTCCTAGCCCTAGGCAACGAGATCTCAGTGAACAAACAGAAAAAAGAAAACCCCCTTGGCATTTTTGTTCTGCTGGTCTGAACTTCCAATGGGCCATGAAAACCACAGGCCCTGATGATCTGTTTTCAGTAACCTTTCTGTGACATACATGGTAATTGAATAAAAATAATAATTCCTTATGCTTATTTAACCTGTATGAATCGCTTCCTGACCCCCGGGGTTTGCAGTGACTCTATGTCTTTATTTTTTAAATAGAATTAGGAGCTGTTCACAGGCCTATGTATCAAGTTTAGAAGGGAGTCTGGTATCTGTCTGTTGGGGGTGCGCTCTTGGCCTTGGCATGGAAGATTATAGAGGGGACCTTAGAATCCAAGAAGGAGGTCTGCTCAACAGGAAGCATCCTCACTTCAGAGCTGACCAGAGTTACTAATGTCCCAAGCTATCACTTGATGTCATTGTCAGAAATGAATCACCCACTACAACTGTGACCCAAAATAATGAACTGTCTGTGTTGCATGGCACCAACCCATCAGAAGATAAGCAAGCTGCAGTGCCAGGGAGGGTGCTGGGACCCCCATCATTCCTGAATTTAACCTTTGTTCATTAGATCATAGATACTGGAGATGAGGGAGGAAGCAAGGGTAGAGTTGTCAGGAGAGGACACTGGAGGGGACAGGGGACTAAGACAGTGGCTACGGGAACCACCATTACAAAAGCATTTCAGTATGTCAGCCACCTGAGCAGTCACTGGCCCCACTGATGGCCTGCCTGTCGAGTGGGGCTGGTGACGGTGGGAGTGGATTCTTGCTTGCCCCACTTCATGCCCTAGACAGCGCTTCTCTTGAAGAACAGTAGATTGTGTTTGTTCCTTTTCTTGACCCAAGGAGCCCTTCACTGCACTCTACAATATTTGAACACAGTTCTTGCAGATATCCTCCCATGAGATCACCTTTCCCCAAAGGAGCTGCCTCTGTTAGGGCTCTGCAGTCTGGTGGAAATGACATCACTTGCTTCCTTCTTATTCCCGAAGGGAACTTCTCAGAGAGTCATTTGAACTTTTGGTCAACCCAATAAAACGCTAATTTCACCCTCTTTTCTAGGCAAGGACATTGGTCTCACCTTGTCTAAGAATGGCCACCACAAAACCCTTGACACACAGGTTGTGCATATACCCTCCTCCATACACACACACACACACACACACACACACACGCACACACCCTTGAAGAAAGCTACCTGTATTTTGTGCTTAGTCACTCAGCATGTCTGACTCTTTGCGAATCTATGGACTATAGCTCACCAGCCTCCTGTGTCGTGGAATTTTCAGGCAAGAATACTGGAGTGGTTGCCATTTCCTTCCCCAGGGGATCTTTCTGACCCAAGGACTGAACCCATGTATAGGTTCTCAAACTTCAGTGTGCAGAAGGAATATCCCAGGAAGCTGAAAATGTAGATTTCTTGGGCTCCATCCTTCTTCCTACTCCTCCCAGAGTCTAGTTAATCAGGCATCCAGTGATACACAGATTTTTGTATTTTAAACAAAATACTTCCCCCAAAATAGCTCGGAGGCAGACGATCACATGGAAACAAAACCCCCATTGGTCCTCAGCAAGCACTTCGGCTCCACTTTGTGTATCGCAAAGCAGCGTCAGGTGTGTTGTCCTCTCCCAAGCCCTAAGGCTGAACCTAGAAGTAAACGCTAAGCTCTAGCCGTGGTTGCCACACTCGCCCTGTTAGTCTATTCCCTGTAACTTGTCCTCGGCAAACATGCCCAGAGACTCCTTTGGAGATTGGAGGGTTTGGGGTTTTGTTTTGTTTTTGTTTTTGTTTTTTTTTTTTGGCTGTGCCCTGCAGCATGCAGGGTCTTAGTTCTCTGACTAGAAATGGAATCCGTGCCCCTTGCATTGAAAGCACAGAGTCTTAACCACTGGACCACCAGAGAAGTCCCAAGATGGGATGTTATTATTGAGCTCGCATAGGCCCTTTCTCCAGCCAAGCACTCTCTCTAGCTCCAATTGCTTCTTCGATCAACAAGGCACAGGAGACAGCTCAGGTCAAGTACCCACCTCTCTGTTTGTTCATTTAGAATATATATTTCGCACAGAGACTGGACAGCGCTTCGCCATGCAGAGTGGAATGAAGAATTTCATGCCCCACACAGCCTTAGAGGGCGGAGTTTCTCATGTTCAGAGAGTTTTGGTGCCATTTCTGATCCAGTGAGATGTAATCAGCGAGGCACAGGAGACAGCTCAGGTCAAGTACCCACCTCTCTGTTTGTTCATTTAGAATACATATTTCCCACAGAGACTGGACAGCTCTTCGTCATGCAGAGTGGAATGAAGAATTTCATGCCCCACACAGCCTTAGAGGGCAGAGTTTCTCATGTTCACAGAGTTTTGGTGCCATTTCTGATCCAGTGAGACACGGCCTGAGATGTGAGTTCATTTTTCAGATTGTATGACAGCTCTTGGAAGAAAGCCCGTCATAGGAATATTTTCCTCAGAGGAGATAAAGGCAAGCAGGCTCTTGAAGTTTTGTGGAAAACGCTCAACTTCTCCATGTGTTCTGGTCCTGGGGTTCTCCATGGGTTCTGACTGGGGTCATGTGGTACATATACACAGTGGAATATTATTCAGCCTTTAAAAAGAAAAAAGTTATGCTATATGTGCCAACACAGTGGACCTGGAGGACATTATACCAAGTGAAAGAGCCAGTCACAGAAGGACAGGTATTGCACTTCTGTGAGGTCTCTAGGATGGTCAGCTTCTTAAAATCCATGACTGAAACAGCAGTTACCAAGGGCCAGGAGGAGGGAGAAATGGGGAGACGTAAAGTTTCAGCTAGGTAAGAAGGATTAGTTAAGTAAGAAGGATCTGTACTGCAACATCGTTCCGACAGTCAACAGTAATGCACTGCACACTTAAAATCTGTTAAGAGGATAGATTATGTGCTGTGTTCTTACCAAAATAAAGGAGGTTTTTCATACCATAACTTTGCTTTCCATCATGTTGAACGTTCACTTCTCCAGAACTTAAAAATTCATTGTGTGACTGACCAAACTGTTTTCTTTGTCAAATTATTTCCACTCAGAATTTTTGTTCCATTTTTAAAATGTGTGTGTGTGTGTGTGTGTGTGTGTGCATTACTCTTTCAAGGCTTCTGGTCGGCTGTGGACGGAATTTAGCCTCCCAGGGCCTGCTGAGAAGATAAAGGAGTTATTTTTATATATGCTCCTGAAACCATAACTATGAAGAAAAACAAAGTAGAAGAACCAGGACCAGAGCTAAAAGTGGGGGAAGGAGGCATTCTAAAAGGTAGGAGCAAAATGGAATTTGGTGAAGGGAGGAAAAGAAGAGAGAAAGCACTCAGATAAAGAGCAATCCTTCCCAAGGACAAGAGAAGCCTGAAGGTGGGAATCCACAGGGTAGGGCAGCTGGGAGGCCATCATGGGGTTAAGAGCAGTGTTGCGGTCAAGCAGCGAGAAACTTAAAATAATAACAACAATTATTTTGCTTACAAATCTGCAATTGAGGCAGACAGAATTCAGTGGGGACAGCTGTGTCTGCTCCTCACAGCACTGGAGCAGTTCAAATGCTGGGCCTGGACCACAGGGGCTGCTTTTGCTATCTCTGTGTGGTGTCTACAGATGTGATGGCTTCTGGGCAGCTCAGCTTCCTACATGGCAGCTCAGGGCTCCAAAGGGACGTGTCTTAAGAAAGAGCCAGGCAGATACTGAACTGACCCTATGGCTTAGCTCTGGAAGTCATATACCATCACATCCACTGCAGACAGACCATCTCCAATTCAAGGGAAAGAATACACACTTCGTTTCTTGATGGAACAGTGTCAGGATCACATTTTAAGAAATATATATGAGATGGAATATTTTTGCATACTTATCTTTGGAAAATATAAGCTGCCACAAATTGTGTTTAGACTTAGTACACCAGATGATTAAGAAAAACAAAAAATAGTGAAGAGAAGGATTAAGAGGTACAAAGATAACTGATCCAAGAAGGAAGAAAAAAAAAATTCAGTGAAAAAAGATTCAATTTTTAAATAAGAACTAATTAAGACCATCAAAATTAATTGAGAATATTTTACATCCATAAAATACTATAGGCTGATATGAGAAAACAGAAGCAGAATAAAAGAATCTAACCAA